>PVJS01019861.1:0-19435 GCA_004027185.1 Glis glis
GAACAGCATCTTTATTGCCACCAGCTTCCAGTGGAGATGGAGCATGTCCTTCCATCCTTCCATGGTCAGCGCGAGCGTTTTCCTTCCCAGCTGCCTCCTCTTGAGTCTATCTCACGTCTTCCTTTGCGGGGGTGACTTTATTCTGCCACCGAGGGCCCTGGGAAGCAAAGCGACAGGTGGGCATGGTCAGGTAGGTGGTTCGGGAGGGGTCAGCTTGGTCCAGGAGCAGGCAGGCAGGAGCCTGGGGCCAGCTGCTGAGTCAGGGCAGGAATCTGATGTCCAGGGACAGCAAGTCGGATGGAGGCAGGACAGCAGCGGTCAGCCCGGATAGGCAGAAGTGCGCAGGGAGCTGGAGCTGGCGTGGACCTGCGGCTTGTAAGCCGGAGTCTGTGTTCTCTACCTCCTGGTTGCCACCTCGCGGGACTCAGTTGACTCAGACACCGGGCACACTGCTCTGCCCGGTGATGCCAGCCTGATCACAGGGGCAGCCTGGACCTGGTCCTGCTGGGCCCACCCCGGGACCTCAAGGGTCGGCCTCGGCTCTGCAGAAACAACTCTCCTTTCTGACGGAGTCAGTTGCCCATTTCTAAGGGAATCGCCTCACAGTTGTGCAGGGACAAATTCGGTGTGCAATGGAGGCAGTAAAAGAAGAGTTTTTAATCAGTGATTGGGCCAAGGAGCCCTCTAGCAGTCTGAAGACGCCCTGGACTCCTTCTGAGATTCGTATTTTAAAATCTACAACGTGCTGGGCGTGGTGGCGCACGCTTGGAATCCCAGTACTTTGGGAGGCAGATAACGGAGGATCCGGGTTTGCGGCCAGCCTCAGCTTTCTCTCTCTCTCTCTCTCTCTCTCTCTCTCTCTCTCTGTCTCTCTCTGTCTCTCTGTCTCTCTCTCTCTACTTAGTGAGGCCCTCCGAAACTTCGTGAGACCCGGTTTCAAAATAAAGTATAAAAAATAGGGCCGGGGGTGTGGCTCAGAGGTAGAATGCCCCTGGGTTCAATCCCCGGTACCGCAAAAAAAAATTAAAATAAATAAATAAATAAATAAATAAATAAATAAAATCTACAATGTAAGATACATAGGACACCATGACACTGGGTATACTGAAATAGTTATCAAAGGAAACCAAGTACCTTGAAATTGTTATCAAAATACTAAAGTATTTGTGATATGCCCCTCTTTCCTCACTCATTAAGTAACAGGATCTGCTTGTAATTTGGTAGTCATGAGTTCCCTTGGTTTTTGTTTTTGTTTTGGTGATGGGATTGAACCCAGGGCCCTGTGAATATTAAGCATGTGCTCTGCACCCCCAGCCCACAGTGACACTTCAAGGTTTTGCCAAAACTGCACTGTGTTATGGAAACATCTGCATTTTCTGTTGGTGTCTAAGAGACATTTTATATAATGCATTGTGTGTGTGTGTGTGTGTGTGTGTGTGTGTGTGTGTGTGTGTGTGGAGGGTTACTGGGGATTGAACTCAGGCTCATTCTACCTCTGAGCTATAGGCCCCTTTCCTTTTTTTTTTTTTTTTTTTTACACAGGGTCTCACTAGGTTGCTGAGAGTCTCACTAAGTTGTTGAGGCTGGTCTTGAACCTGCAATCCTCCTGTCTCAGCCTCCCAAGTCCTGGAATTACAGGCATGAGCCACCACACCCAACTATTATACATTCTTTTAGAGAAAGAGTGGTGTCATCTCACAGGACAGTATGGCAAGTGAAAGGGGATTTCACTCAAAAGAAGCATCATCGATGCTGCTAATACACTGACTAGGGTCGAACATTTTATCCTTCAAGTTGAAAACTACAGCGGGGAACGGTGCTGGATAGCGAGTCTAAAACGGGCCTGAGCACACTGTTTTGGCTCAGGGGGTTGCTGTCATCCTGGCCCAGCTATCGCCCGCTGTGACCAGAGCTGAGCCCCTGTCCCTCCACCTGCCTCTGCTGCCCCTTCTGTCCCATCAGCAGCCCTCGAAGCACACACAGGTGCTTCGAGGCGTGTGGTAAGGTGCTAGGCACAGACCGCACACCCCAAATGTCTTAATTGCTCAGTTTTTTGTGATTCAAAGGCTGAGTATGCAGGGTTAAAGGAGCAAGAAGAATTTAGGGAGGTTTTAATTGGCTTCTACACTCTTATGTGGGCCTTACGCATTGGTGGACAGAGCCACACTCTGTTAGCGTGTCCATAGCACAAGCATCAGCAGGTCTCTAGGAAATGAAGGGAGAGACTGGTCAAGAGAGGGGACAGAAAGGGTGGGGAGCGTCCTCACGGGATATCAGAGCCCTGAGGGGCCTCCCCTGCCATGAATCCTGGCAGGGTGGTGAAGTATGTTGGGTCAGAGCACAACAGAGCAAAACTGAAGAGAAATGACAGTGGTCACTGGCCTAGCTGGAAGTCAGAGAAATTTATTTTTCAATGGTAATATTTCTTTGGAAACAGGAAAGAGGATGTTGGGAAGAGAATGCAGTAACCACGACTTTTCTTCTTCACATAACACACCCAAAGCAAGAATTGTTCTTATTTGAGTTTCCTCAAAATAATTCATAAAATGAGCCCGGTGTGGTGTCACATGACTATCATCCTAGTAGTTGGGGGACTGAGACAGGAGGATCGCAGGTTTGAGGCCCATCTCAGCAACTTAGTGAGATCCTCAGCAACTTAGTGAGATCCTGTCTCAAAATTAAAAAATAAGATACAGCTGGGGGTGTGGCTCAGCATTAGAATGCCCCTGGGTTCAATTCCCAGTACTGCTACTACTACTAATTTATAAATTAGAAATAGTTATGCATAAACAGTGGGGAAGAGGCACCCTTGCCTTTCAGTGCTTTGCTCTCTGAGGGGAATGAGGCTAAGCCATCTAAAAGCATGAACAGCATTCCCATGGGGTGAGTCGTGGTGGGCGGGGGTGCTTGTTAGTTTTTTTTATTGTTTTCATGATGGATCAGATTTTTATCTGGGCTGGAATCAACCACCTAGTAATTCTGGAGGTAAGGCTTAAAACGTACTTTTCCAAATGGAACTTACCAACCCCTGGAACATTCTTCTGTTTCTCCCCAGACCCCACTCTGATCTTGTCATTCTTACCTTAAACAGAGTGAAACCAAAACTCAAAGTCTATTGATCCATCAGGCAAACAGAAACTCATCGCCTATGTGTATGGAGTTTCACAAGAGAAAGGGAATCTGTATTTGTGTATAGAGTTTGGAGCTCTCGACTCCACTTAAGGGAAATATGGGCAGGGTTCACCTTAACCTTAAAACACAGCACTGAGGAAGGTATCACTACCAGCGTCCCTAATATGTATGGGGAGGGGTTGGGAGTGGGGTGGGATCTGGAGGGAAACACACCAAGTATGTATGTCTCTATCACTCTGAGCCTTGCTGTGATGTATCATTATAATGCACCAATACAAGCATACAAGCACACACACACACACACACACACACACACACACACGAAGAGCAGCACTGTTCTTTGAGTTTGTTGTCTTTCAACTTTGCATTCTTCAGTCTGTTAGCAAGACAGAGAACTGACCAACACTTAACCACGTGATCAGCATCTGAGTCCCTTTAGGCAGGCTCCTGCCCCTACTAGTGGCAGCTCCTTCTCACGTCTAGTTATTAATCCAGTCACTAAGCCATTGCCTCCGGCAGACTCAGGGAAGAGTCCCAGTGAGAGGTGACCGGAGGTCTTCAAGAGCTCTCCTTGGGCCATGGTGGAACCATGGGCTTTCCTACATTTTTCCCCCAGGTCCAGGTTCCACTCTGCCATGAAGATCAATAATTGTCATCCAGGTGACTTCTCAACAGTGAAAGAGCCCATGACGTCGGGGTGCAGTGTGCATATCTGTAATCTAAGTACTTGGGGGACTAAAACAGGAGGATCCCAGGTTTGTGGCCAGCACATTAACTCTGTGAGACCCTGCTTCAAACTAAAAAGGGTTAGGGGTATGGCTTAGAGGTAGAATGTCCCTGGGTTCAATCTTGGTACCACAAAGAAAGAAAGAAAGAAAGAAAGAAAGAAAGAAAGAAAGAAAGAAAGAAAGAAAGAAAGAAAGAAAGAAAGAAAGAAGAAAGAAAGAAAGAAAAAGGAAGAAGGAAGGAAAGAAGGAAGGAAGGAAGGAAGGAAGGAAGGGAGGGAGGGAGGGAGGAAAGGAGGGAGGAAGCAAGGGGAAGAAAAGGAGCAAGGAAGAAAGAAAGGAAGGAAGAGAGAGAAAGGAAGGAAGAGAATGGAAGAAAGAAAAAGAGAGAAAAGAAGAAAGAAAGAGAGGAAGGAAGGAAGGAAAGAAAGAGAAAGAAACATTCTGTTTCCATCTCTGGCTGCTGCCCGGGCTGAGCTGTCTCTTGCAGGCAGATTTCAGCATGGGAGTCAACCCCTTTGCCTGTCATGAGCTGATGAGGACAAATCCCCGTGCCCAGCCTGGATTTCCAGAGGCGCCTGTGAATTCTGCCCACGCCTGCAGGAAGACGCTCTTTTTCATGGTGGAGTCCTGAGGGTCGCCTGCGTCTCCATCGCGGTCAAGATACTCCCCGCTGGGCTGAGGTTTTTATGGAAAAAGAGAATTTGAACACGTGGAGATAGATAATCAGGAAGAATCATGGCTAAAGTTTTAGGATCCCTTTTACACAATTAGCCGACGCTTGGTAGTCAAAAATGTATCTCGCTTTGGATTTCAAATCACAAAGGTTATCAACGTGGAAAGTTCAGGCAACCGTATCTAAGATTGCGACACAGTGTGCTGAGCTTCCAGCTTTTATAGAAAAGTCAGGTCTGAACGTCTCCTCGAGTGTTCCCGCCGCATTCCACCTGTCCCCGGAGGCAGGGGTTTCAGGGACGGCTGGCCCGGGCCCCACCTGTCTCCCAGTTCTTTTCTCTAAATTGTTTTCATTCCTTGCCCGTGTTAACTGCCGCCTCTGTCTCACATATTTGGCTGTGTGGCCCTGTCTGATGGCGGCCCCCGTGCCAGTTGGCAGGGTGGCTGGGCAGAGCAGAGTGCTAATTGAAAGGCGCCCATTACCCGGGCCGCCGCTGCCTCTGCGGAATGGCTGGTGCGTTGACAATGTTATCAGCCAAGGCTGTAGGCCTGGATTGGCGAACTGGGGACAGGCACAGCCCCATCTTCATGTTGGCAAGGGAGGCCTGGCATTTGCTGCAATGCCAGGAGACTGGCATGTGCCCGAGGCTACTGAAAATCTGGCATTTTTCACTCACGATCCAATTCCAATTGCTTCCCGGGTCAAGCAAAACACTTTGATGGTAATCGCTCCCTTTCCACGGAACCGTAGACTGGGGTGCTGGGTTTCTGTACTGAGATAACTTGGGGGAAAGTTAAAAGAAGAAGTTCTTCGCACATTCCTCGCTGGCCTCCAGCTCTTGTTTGACTTCTAAAAGAACAGCTTTCAAAGGCCCCTCAAAGGGAAGGTTTACGGGAGCCTCCCCTGCGGAGGGAGATGCCAGCCAAGCCAAGGGCAGGTCAGAGGGGTTACTGGAGATAATGGACTTTCAGAAACACCGCGAAGGAGCTGTCAGGCCTGGACCCGCTGAGAGGGGAATGAACCGCGGCTCCCAACAATCCCGTGTCCTGGAGTAATGAAATGATGAGTCTATTTCACACAATGGGCCTGTCAAGAAAAATAGTGTCACTGTGGAGGAGCCTTGGAAAGCCCTCCTCAGTGGCCTTCAAAGTATCAATTTTCAGGTGCTAAGTGGTAATTAAAGTTAGCAAGTTGTAGTAAGCGTTCACTGAAATTAGATCGTGTCAGAGACAACAGAAAGGGTGGGGACGAGTGCTCTTTCCCAGGGATGGAACCTTCCGGCCTGCAGATATTTACAGTGCTACAGGATGCTTCCATGCTGAAAGGGAAATACGGTCTTCATTGGATCAAAATTCTCTTTTGAGAGGAGGGTCTGTTTTATTTTTAATACTTACAGAATTAGTCCATTGTGGTAAAAAAAAATCCTTATTGATCTTTTTTCTTAGTGTTTAGTAGCAAATTTTATTTTCTCCAAATGAACCAATATGCTTCTTTTATTTACAAATTAAGTCATTTAAGCTGGGTGCAGTGGCACATGCCTGTAATTCCCGTATTTGGGAGGCTGAGACAGGAGGATCACAGGTTTGAGGACGGTGCACAGTAACTTAGCAAGACCCTGTATCAAAATAAAAAAAATAAATTTGGGCTGGGGGTGTAGCTCCGAGGTAGACTGTCCCTGGGTTCAATCTGCAATAACTAAAAAAAAAAAAACAACCCACAGAATTAAGTCATAAAACTTGTATTAAGTCACAGGAAGTTCCCCCCCCCCTTATGTGTTTTTTTGCTGTGAAGTTCAGGACTGTTAGAAGCAGTGTTGAAATGACAATGGCTTAACCTTACTTTTTTTCTGGTACAATTATTCCTACCCACTTCATCAGTTGATTCTTACTTTATTTTTCTTGTTTTGGTCATTTCATTGTGGCCCTATTTCTTCGCGATATTTGTTTCAGAAAATAATTGGAAACAGGCCAACTAAACCGACAAATACAATAACTGCATAGTAAGCAAGTGATAGAAACTGAGCTTCAGCAAGACAGGGAGCAGTGCTGGGTCTTCCCAGTGATGCCCCTGCAGGGAGGCTGTGGGGTGCAGAGGGGGAAGGGCAGGTCCCAGGGGCCAGTGGACAAGGATTGGTGCTGAAGGGAGGTTGTTTGTTTAATCAAAGACCCCGAGAAGAGCGATGAAAGCCAGAGGCAGGAGGGGAGCTGAGGTCACCGTGTCAGAGAAGGTGGACCATGCGTCAAGGTAGAACGACAAGGGAAGGCGTAAACAGAGATTAGAGCAGAGAGCAGTGGCGAAGGAGGCTGAGGAAATGCATTGAGGATCCAGGTGCAGGGCAGGTGACATTCGGCAGCTGGGAACTAAATCTTCCGATGTTAGGCATCCGGTGAATAGTTCTTTTACACAGACTATAGTTTATCTTCTGGGTGGATAGCAGGGCAGCTCTTAGAGGAGCCAAACCAGGCCCAATAACATCTGTATCACATCCTTACGATGACCCGTCAGTGTCTGGAGGGATCAGCGAGGGGCTGGAGTGGCCACACGCAGGCACACTCACCACGAGAGCAGGAGGACGGGGTGGGGGTGGGGGTGGGGGTGGGGGGGTCGGTGCAGCCTGTCTCCTTCTGGAACTGCCAATAACTCCCTGCCCTGGGATGGGATGCCTGCAGTTTTCTGGAGTCTAAATTTTCCTTTGAATGTTTCCATTTATTATATGTTGCCTCCAATTATGAAAATGCACAGACCCAAAATAAAATGTCTGTGCACTGTATATGGCCCTTTGACCCCAAGTTTGCAATCTAGAAGTTTTAGAGTTCAAAGAACACGAG
The DNA here is from genome assembly GCA_004027185.1 of Glis glis. NCBI lineage: Eukaryota > Metazoa > Chordata > Mammalia > Rodentia > Gliridae > Glis > Glis glis. Next base: position 7,362 of record PVJS01019861.1, read on the forward strand.
TTCCCAGTCTGGTCTCTGTCCCCATTGGACCTTGGACAAGGGCCATGGGGACCCCCCACCCCCTCACCTGGGACCTGCCTCCTCTCCTCAATCCGGCTTATCTACACCACTCCCGTGGTTTTATCTGCACCACTAGGCCTCTATCCCATTTCCCCAAGTGTATTTTAAGGTCTGGGAAGACAGGTACTGTGGTTTATGTTTTTTGAGTCTCCCTTTCATACGGCACTATAACTAACACATTATGAAAGCTTCACAAGTATTTACTGCTTAATGGGCACCTGATTAAATTTCCAGAGTGCACTGAGCTATTCATTCTCGTTTTCTTTGTACTTTATCTTCTCCCACTCTACAGCACCAGGACTCATAATTTTGAGCAAACGACCTACGTAATTTTTCCATGCTTCCAATTTCTCATGTTCTAATTAGGTTATTTTCTTAAATAACTCCAAGTTGTACATCCTGAGCTTTTTTATTTACCTATTTACTTATTTATTTATTTAGGCTTTCCAACTCTTTTTTTTTTTGTACCAGGTATTGAACCCAGGAGCATTCTATCTCTGAGCTATCTACCCCTAGCCCCTTTTATTTTTTAGTTTGAAACAGATTCTCACTAAGTTGCTGAGGGTCTTGCTAAGTAATCTCTAGAAGTTAGTACATTTTCTGCCTAGAATTGAGACACTATTTTTAGGTGTGTGTGTGTGTGTGTGTGTGTGTGTGTGTGTATGTGTGTGTGTGTGGTACTGGGGATTGAACCTGGGGGGATTCTACCTTGAAGCTACACCCCAAGCCCCCCTTTTTCATTTTTTATTAATTAATCAATTTTTGTGGTACTGGTTTTGAACCCGGGGGCATTCTACCTCCAACCTATACCCCCAGCCCTATTTTATTCTTTATTTTGAAACAGGGTCTCAGTAAGTTGCAGAGGGCCTAAGTTGCTGAGGCTGTCTGTGAACCTGTGATCCTCCTGTCTCAGCCTCCCAAGTACTGGGATTACAAGCACGGGCCACTATGCCTGGCCTTATTTTTTATTTTGAATCAAGGTCTCACTAGGTTGCTGGGAGTCTCGCTAAGCTGCTGAGGTTGGTCTCGAGCCTGTGATCCTTCTGTCTCAGCCTCCTAAGTACTGGGATTATAGGCATGTGTCACCATGCCCGGCAGGATTTCCAACTCTTTATTTTGCTGAATACAGTACTAAAGAAGTAACCAACAATAACTTCAATATTACTATTTACTATTTTAATTATTTTATAGATAAACATATTTTAGAGCTAAAGTAAAAAATAAAATGACATAATGTTAGGGAAAGAATACTCTTTTTTGAAAATGTACAATTGAAAATATTGAAAACATAAAATTGAAATACAGACATTCAGGAGCACCTATACCTTCCCACATATCATAACACACACACATTCAGTTTCTAGACTTCATACCTAGAGAGATATTGATTCAAGATTGGGGACCAGTATATTTAAAATGTTCTCTAGGTATTCTGATACTTTTTAATAGTAAGTGAAATGCTAAATTACAAAATCTTGTCCTATTTTTTAATAATAAAATCCAACACAACAAAGTATGTTGTGACATTCAGAGATGAGAGAACTATTACACATCTCTCTAGATCTGAAATCCCAGGTTTTAAGACAAAAATAAAAAGATTTAAGAGGAAAAGATTTCCAGGTTTGCAGATTATTTCTTATTTTTCTTCTAACTTGGAGATTGGTTTTTCCTGCTTTCATTAGTTATATATGGTGATTATAAGCAATCATAGAAGTTATGAATTTCTGATAAGAGAAGCAAAACACTAACATGACATTTCATTATCACCCTCAAATAGCAACCGGCATGGCCCTAGAGACATTTCCCCTTACCGCACAAGTTGTTTATTTACTCGTTCGTTTAATTCATTACAGCTGCTACGGTCACTGCTTCTTTCCATCCTGAAAATGTGTGTTTCAGTTAGGATAAGCAAAGTTATGCTGCAACAACAAATAACCACGCCATCTAAGTGTACTCCAACAACAAAAGTTCACATTTCATTCCTGCTTTAGTTCCCTCTGGGGTTGACTGAGTCTCTGGTCCATGTTGCTTTCAGTCTGAGTAAGCACAGAAATGTCCTTATTCTGGAAAATGGCTTAGCAGACGTGATTGAGAGACATGGTGAGACAGGCCGGCTCTTAAAACATCTGTTTAGAAATGACACATCACTTCCTATACCTATTCCATTGCCAAAGTTCATAGGGTCAGAGATACACAGTTCTTTCCCAGTGACTGTTAATGCTAGAGGGTCCTAAAGAGAGGATCAGCAGAATATTTGGCCAATGTACAAGCAACAACAGTCCTTCAGGCTCAGTGAGGCTTTTCCTTATTCTGATCTATCATTTATAAAATTGCTGGTCTAAATTGTCAGGCAACCATACTGTTTGGTCAACTGAATGGCCAACTCCTTTTGTTAGGAATCTCCAAAAAATATTACTGTGTTTTGTTGGAATTACAAATGAGTTCAGTATCTTTAGGGAGCACATTGGTAATTATCGTTATGCTTCTATTCTGAAGCCCAGGTCCTAGACAGATCCATGCTATTGTGAAGCATGGTCAAAGGTATTCACTGCTGCACAATGAGTGGATGGAAAATAAAATGTGTTGATATGATGGAATCGCAATGATGTGCAACAATTAAAATGAGGGAACTAGACATGCATTCATACCATAAAGTTGAAGTGAATGAGATGGAAGTGTATCACCATGAATAGATATCAAAAACATACTCTTGAACCCCAAACAGCAAAATCAAAATGCAGAATTATATAGTGCAATGTAATATAATATATGCAAACTTTAAAAAGCATCAATATATAATTTGTGCACGCACGTGTGTGTGTGTGTGTGTGTGTGTGTGTGTGTGTAATATGGTCAGAAAATACTACATTAAATTCCCATAATGGTCTCTGAGCAGTAGGGAACAAGACTACAGATAGGAAAAGAAAGGGACAGCTTACTTTATTAAAAATGTTATATAGGTTTTCTTAAAAAATTGAAAACAACAAAATATTGACATGGGCTGATTCTGGGTAGTAGCTTTACAGGTGTTTGTTTTGTTATTTTCTGGACTTCTCATAGTTTTTTTTTTTCCTCCCAACATACAAAGCCAAGCATTATATCTGCAGATATTCCACATGTTTTTGTAATAGTGTTTCTCCTCCGCATCGCCTCCTGCACCTGAAGTCTTTTCAAAGTAGACAGCCATGTTTTTCTCACGATTCCAGCTGTTCGTCTGGGATCATCGGAGAACGCACTCGTATTCATTATCCAGAACGCATCTCCTGCCTTCTTTCCCACTGCCTGAAACTTGAGCTTCGACCATGGTCAGGGCTGGCAAACGCCCCGTGTTACCTCATTTCCTCGTGTCAAATTTTTTTTCATTCTCAAATTGCATGCAGTTTACCCCAATCCAAGGCTACCTTTAGGGACAAAAGTAACGTGCATCAAAAGTTGTCAGATACATTTATCTGTGGCCCATGCAAAGAAATGATTGAATTCCCCTCTACCCATCACACTTCCAAACATGTAAACGATACCACTCTCGCCACCTTCCCACCAAGTGCACGATCCAGGAAGATTCTGGGACTCAGGCCAAGAAAGCACCCCATGGCTTGGACAAATGAAGCTTCTTCAGTCTGCTCGTGTAGGTAGGCTGAGGGATGCAGGAGGATAAGAACGAAGGCTTACATGTGACTCACTACTTTAATAAACACATTTCTCCCCTGATGCTGAGGTTGGTCAATAACATTCCGCTTTTGATAAATCTCTGGGTTTTCCTTTTCAACCTGTTGGCCACGCTCGGTTCTGCAATGCAAGATGGATTTGCCACCTGATGCTCCACTTTCCCCAGCCTCATAAATGACTCTTAGCAGCACACCAACCCATTAAAGTCGGCTTCTCAACCTTTTGGCTTTGACATTACTATTGAAACCCCGCAGGTAGTAACTTAAGCCTCACAGCAAGAATGCAGAGGAGGGAAAAAGAATATCATCAAGACCCTTCCTCCACATCTTGGCTAGCCATGGGGGGAAAATGAGTCAGAAATGTGAGCTGCTGGCGAATTCCAAATCATTCCCTCCCATCTTTCCCTTTCCCGGCAACCAGCAAACGTGTCTGCAGCAGCCCAGCGCTCTCCTGCCAGACTGAGTCTTGGATGAGCATTGGACGTGACCAGTGCCGAATCCTTACTGCTTGGTGCTTCGGGCTTCTGCTATCGACCCCTGGCACCAAGCACCACGTTCAAGCTGATGACTCCTGCCGGTTCTTCCAGAACTTCAGATTCCTGTATTGTAACTTCCCCCAGCCTCTCCAGCTCACGTCCCACACGCACCTCCAGTCCAGGGAGGCAAAAGTCACTGTATCACTTTAACAGCTCAGCCACAAAAAGCCAAGGGAAACCTACAAAACCTGGCTCTATGTTGCATTTTGTCACTGGTCAGTCTCATGAGCTGGCTGGTGGCTTTTCTCTCCCTTTCTGCTCCATGTGTGCAAACACATGAGGATTTTACTTCCTGAAGTATTGTTCCTTCCCCTGGCGCTCCAGGTCATCCTCATGGGAACTGCCTTCCCCCAGCCACGCCGGTAACCATGGTGATTTAATTAAACCTCAAATCTATCCACAGCACAGGTTCTTCACGGGGTCCCCACTGATTAGAGGCTAACGTGTGTGGTTGTTAAAATGTCACGAAAATCCCCCAAAGTTTCCACTTTTGTTACGACACCACCATTTCCAGAAAGTCACCCCCGCCTTCTGTGCTGGGCGTGGCTGCTCTTTTCCTCATTTTTGCTTTTGACCTCTGGTAATGACTCTCCCATTCTTTGTCTTCCTTCAAACCAAAACTCCTCAAAAATATTTTTCTGTCCTCTGTGTGGCTATGTGCAGTGGTTAGTGCTATTTCTCCTTGTGTTAAATTCTCTGCACCTCCTAGTAGGGTATCCACTCTCTCCTTAAAACAGCTTCTACCTTTGGCTCTAGGAAATCTTACTTTTCTGGCTTTCTTTCTACTTCATCTTTTATTTTCCTGATGCTGGGATGTGACCCAGGGCCTCTCATACACTAGGCAAGTGCTAACCACTGAGCCACACCCCAGCCCCTACTTCAGTCTTCATTATTTTCCAGTCTTGTCTGCTGGCTCAAGAGTCTTTGCTCAGACACGGAACATGGGGAGTGTCCCATGATTTGGTCATAGATTCTTTACTTATGCTCCTTCACTCTACAAGGTCTCATTTTCTCCCTTGACTTCAAAGCATCAAGGTTTGATCTTCAGCAGAGATCTATGAGCTGGTTCCTCTCTGGGACTTGAACCTATTTGGCTTCTCTATGGGCCTGATAGTTATGCTTACGTGTCTACATGGCTAAGCTACAGTGCCTAGTTATCTAAGCAAACCCTAACATGGCTGCAGCTATGAAGTGTTGGTAGATGTGGTTAATATCTATGGTCAATTGACTTCATATAAAGTTGACACTCAATAATGTGGGTGGCCTCATCCAACCACCTTAAGAGTAAAAACAGGAGATGGAAGGATTCTGCCTCAAGACCATACCACAGAAATCCTGCCTGGGCTTCCCACTCTGTTTACAGATTCAATTCCTTAAAATGTATCTGTTCATCTGTCTATCAATCTCTCTATCTCTATCCACCTATGTATCATCTATCTATTTATCTATCATGTATGTATTTGTCTGTATACATCAATGTATCTATCGCCTATCTATCTCTATCCATTGATGTATCTATCATCTATTTATCTTTATAATCAATTTATCTATCATCTATCTCTATCCATTTATATATCTATTATCCATCACCCATTATCTATCATTATCTATCATCTATCTTTCAATCAATCTATCTATCATCTATCTATCTATCATCTATCATCTATCCATCTATCATCTATCATCTATCTATCTAATCTCCATCTATGTATTTGTGCATCTATCTACCTATCATCTATCGACCAATCTATCATCTATCTACCTCTATCTTTCCATTTATGTATTGATCATCTATGTGTCTAATATCTATCTCTATTCATCTATGTATGCATCTATATCTATCTATCATCTATCTGTCTGCCTACCATCTATTAGTCTGTCTGTCTTGCTGTCTCCCACTGGTCCTCTGGAGAACCCTGATGACCCAGTGGGCTATCTCATAGACGTCTCAGATTCACCCCCTCTCCATGTCCATAGCTCCAGTTGCCCAGAGGAGACATTCTTCATTCCTCTCCTTCCCTGACCTCTGCCCAGCATCCTGGTTTGCCTGGGCCGTCACTGAGGTGTGTTGATCCAGGGGATTCATGTACAGAGACCCTCTCCAAATAGACTCTGGAAATGAATTTCACACTCTATTCTATCAACAAGTTCTACACTCCTCCCCCATCAATTGACCCCAAACCTATCTACTTCTCTTCATCTCTGCTACTGGTCTGGTTCATGGGGCTACTGCCTCCTGTCAAGCCACTGAGATGGCCTCCTCAAGTCCTTTCTTCTTACAGTCTTGTTCCATAACAACCCGTTCCCAACTTAGGAGCTCACTTGAGTGTCAACCTCAGTGAAGGCAGAGCAGATCCCTTTGTTGAAATCTTCCAATGATGTTTAGAAAAATTAACCATCGAATTCTTACCCTCCAAGGCCTTTACTGCTCTGACCAGCTTCTGGTCCTCACTTTTTTCTCTTTTCCCTCCTTCCCTGTGCTATAGCCACACCGGTTGCTCCTGCCCAGCTCATTCCCACTGAAGGGCTGTGGCCTTGCTTTGGCCTCTGCCCAGAACACTCTTTCTTGAACCTTTCAATCGGCCATTTCCCTCTTGCCATTGAAGCCCATTTCGGGTTCCACCACTGTGATGGTTTGGTCTCTCTGTCCCCAAAGGCTCAGGTGTCCTTTGAAGGCTTGGACCCCAGCTAGTGGGGCTGCTACTGGGAGATGCGGTCCAGTTGGACAAAGTAGGTCATTAGGGGCATGTCCTCGGGGACTGTGTCTTGCCCCTGGTCACTCATCTCCCTTTCTGCTTCCCAACTGCTGTGAGCCGAGCAGCTCTCCTTTGCCATGGCCTTCCGCCATGATGCTCTGCCTCGCCTCAGGCCCAAAGCAATGGAGACAATCGATCATGGATGAACCTCTGGAAGTATGAGCCTAAATAAATCTTTCTTCCTCTAAGTTGTTCTTGTCAGGTATTTTTTTTTTCACAGTGATGAACAACTGACTAATACAATCTTAGAAATACCTCTGTCCCAGGCCCTCTTGACTGACTCCTCCAACATCTTCTTCCTGCCTCCAGGGTAGGAGTGGCACAGTGAGCTTCCTATTTGCCAGCCTCACTGGTGTCTGGGGCTGGCTGTGAGATGTGACTGGGGCATGAGATGCCATGGAAGTCTGGGGGTGTCCCCAGGGAGGTGGACATGACAGTGATCTCCCTGGCCCTTCCTCTCTGCCTTGACCTTAGGCAGCTGGTCCTCTGTAAGACAACTCATATCTATAAATTAATGAATGAATTAAATTTGGGGAGGATCATTGTACTTTCCCATGTTAGGTGCCCTGTTCTATCTCTGAGCAGTGAAAACAGATAAAAACAAAATAAAACAAAAAGTTAAAAACTTACTGGTGTTTATGGTTAGCTCCTTCAGAGGCAATAAGCTATTTCCACTTTGAAAGAGCTATTTGCTATTTATTCCCTCCCTCCCCACTCAAAACCTGCTCACAGCTTACATATTTGGATCTTCTATGCGTCTTCAGCCATTTATCATCCAAGTACCCAACAGCAGCACAGACTTCCAGAACTCTAAAATCCAGCCTGGGCCAGCATTCCTTGCTCACACTAACTTAATCACAACATAATAACAGCCGGGGAGCGTCCTCCCCTAGACCCTGATTGGGCTTCCAAGCCCGAGGGCCTTCAGAGACGGAGGCCTAAATGGCCTCATTAGAGATAATTATACTGCACTCAGTCTCTCAGTTTCTCATACCTTTTAAAAATCCTGCTAAGTTTTGTTCATACTTTTTTTTAAAGGAACAGAGCATGTTTTCTCCCTTAATTTTCCTGTTCATTAGGGCTGAAAAGCCAACTGATACCGGGCAAATTTCCCCTTCAGGGTGCTATTGTGCCAGAACAAGGTGCCGTGACGACGTGTCAGTGAGGGGCACCGAGACTGTGGACAAAGTAGAGAGAGTGGGTGAGCTCTTCTACTTTACTTTTATCCAAATTCTTTTCTCTATCCGAGTTCTCAACTTATAGATAACTACGCATCTAAAGCCATAAACAACCCAACCAGTATCTGTTTTGAATGGAGGTCCACGTCGTGGCATTGACTCCAGTGCTATAGGATGAGTGTCCCTAAAGCCACAATTACTTACCTGAGCTTGTTCATGAACCATGGGCCTGTGAGTCCAGTGGGAAAGGAATGGTTCGGATGCTATGGGCTAGAGAGAGCTTCAAAAACGGGCTCATGATGAGAGCTCAGATGGTGGTCAACGCAGCATGATGAGCAGGAGGCCTCTCTTCTGTCCTGAACACCTCCCCAGCTTCCTGCTGCAGGACCTATCATTTCACCTCAAGGCTTCCCACCACTGGGCTTAACCGCCCGTTTTCCAAAATGTTAAGATGACTGAATGTTAGATCATTTCCCCAGCAACGTGGAGCTGAAGTCTGGAAACTGAAAACTTTCCAAAGACATACAATTTGTTGACTTAAATCAAGTCAAGATGTAGAGATTTATTTCTCTTTCTCATTATTTGTGAGCACTAATGGAAGAAAGAAACATTAAGCTGCTCTGAATCGTCATCCGGAGTTTGTTTTCATTGTGCCTATTGCTACCGCGGCCACTGTCTGAGCTTTAGTGGCTGCTGTTCAGAAACAGCTTTGTAAGAGGAGTAGTTCAGAAGCATGGGCACTTCTAATAAGGGGCAGCCTGTGTGATGGGTTGAACAGTGTCCTCCAAGGAGAGGTCCAAGTGCTGACCCCTGGTACCTGTGAGTGTGATGGTGTTCGGAAATAGGGTCTTTGCAAATGTCACTGAGTCGAGCTGAGGTTGTTAAGGTGAGAGCTAATGCAATATGATTGGTGCCCTTTGTACAAGGAGCAAAATGCCAGATGAAGACAGGGACCCTGGGAGGGCCCCATGCAATAACAGAGGTGGCGACTGGAAAGACGCGTCTTCAAGCCAAGGAACACCTGAAGGAGTTGGAGGAGACAGGAGCTCACTTTTGCTTCTTTCATTATCTTGTCTGTCATCAGCATGAATGAATAACTGGGAAGTTGAAGGTGGGTTGTGAGTAGATAGGAAATGCTTTGCTTTTCTCCTTCATTCATCCAACAAATATACTCTTAGCGGGTGTCAAACACATACAGGCACGCTGCACATCCTTCCTTCTCTTTGCTTGACTCTGTTCTAGGAATGTAGGTGGCTGGGGATAGAAATAGTGGGAAAAAGAGCTGGGTGCCATGGCACATGCCTGTAATCCCAGTACTCGGGAGGCTGAGACAGGAAGATTGCAGGTTCAAGACCAATGTGTGGTGACTTAGTGAGACTTTTCTCCTCCTCCTCCTCCTCTTCTTCTTCTTCTTCTTCTTCTTCTTCTTCTTCTTCTTCTCCTCCTCCTCCTCCTCCTCCTCCTCCTTCTCCTCTCCTTCTTCCTCCTCCTCCTCCTCCTCCTCCTCCTCCTCCTTCTTCTTCTTCTTCTTCTTCTTCTTTCTCTCTCTCTCTCTCTCTTTCTCTCTCTCCTCTCATTATACCCAGGGGCATTGTACCTCTTAGCTACATCCCCAGACTTTTTTATTTTTTGTTTGGAAACAGGGTCTCACTAGGTTGCTGAGAGTCTCACTACATTGCTGAGGCTGTAGTCAAACCTGTGATCCTCCTGTTTTAGCCTTCCAAGTACTGGGATTACAGGCATGCACCACCACACCAGGTTGACACCCTTTTACAAAATAAAAAGTAAGATAGGGCTGTGGGTGTAGCTCAGAGGTATAATGCCCCTGGGTTCAATTCCCAGTACCACCACCACCAAAAAAAAAAAAAAAAAAAAAAAAAAAGTGGGAAAAAGGAAACAGGTAAGAAGGAATTTGTGCGTGTCAGATGTGTATAGATAAATCCTGATGCAGCAGAAGATGGTAAGACAAGTCACCAAGACAGGCAATGTGGTCAGCCAGAGCAGCAGAGCTAGGAAACGTCAGTGTTTCAAGATATATGGCTTTAAGACAGAGAACTTTCTGGAAGCGTTCAGTTGAGAAAGACAGGAGGAAAAACAAATTTCCAGCTGTTCCCAGTCAGACTGTTATTGGCATTCATGTCCTTTAGAAAATAGAAAGATAGATTAAAATGTTTTTATATAAAGGTTTTAATTTATATACTAAACATAATATTTTTTAAAGCTAAAAAATTAGTCCTCATTCTTCAGAGCAGATTTAGGTTCACAGTGAAACTGACTGCAGAGTACAGAGATTTCCCGTACTTCCTGCCCCACATGTGCATAGCGTCTGCCATTGTCAACATCCCCCCCAGAAGGGCACATTCATCACCAGGGAAGAACCTGTAGGACACAACGTCCTCACCCAAGTCCCCGCTGCACACCAGGGTTCCCGCTTGCCATTGTGCGCTCTTTGTGTTTTGACAACTATGTAATGATGTGTACCCATCATCGTGCAAACGCAGAGTGGGTGACCTCAACTAAAAGTCCTCCATGCACCCCTGCCAACCACTGACCCTTTTACTTCTATGGTTTTGCCTTTTCCAGTGTATTTTTAATACTTTGAACAAAAGAGCAAGAGAGGCAATGCCAACCCCCAGAGCAAAGTGCAATTACTGTAATGTCTGGTGTCACACTAAACAGTGTTTCTTTTTTGGTACTGGGGTTTGAACCCAGGGGCATTCTACCTCTGAGCCAAACCTCCAGCCCATTTTTTAATTTTTATTTTGAAATGGGGTCTTGCTAAGTTGCTGAGACTGGCCTCGAACCTGCAATCCTCCTGTTTCAGCCTCCCAAATCCTGGGATTATAGGGGTGCGCCACTGCATCCAGCTAGCCAATATTTCTTTAAGCTCTGCTCATAATAGTTTTTGGAATGTAGGATAACACATGAGATAGATTGTGACTAGATTTAAAAATATATGTGTATACGTGGCTAATAAGGATTTGTTTTCCTTTCTAATTATTTTGAACAAACTTGTTTAGAAAGATCATGTCTGGGGCAAAGAAACATTAAGCTTTCTAAAACATTGGAACATCTAGTTTCAAACTTTGGCTATTTTAATTCAAGACATTTGTACATGTGGTTACTTTAGACTCATTATGTAAATATTACTTAATCTTACTGTTTTCCGGGTTTCTGCTCAATATTTATTTTCAGATACCAACACAAATGTTCATTGCTTCTATACATACTTTCTAAATATTCTATTTAAAACTTGAGGTGAGAGCGACTTCCGTCCTCCATGATGTGGGAGCAGCTTCCGGTCTCCATGATGTGAGAGCAGCTTCCATCCTCCATGACGTGAGAGAGACTTCCAGCCTCCATGATGTGAGAGCAGCTTCCGGCCTCCATGATGTGAGAGCGACTTCTGGCCTCCATGACGTGAGAGAGACTTCTGCCCTCCATGATGTGAGAGCGGCTTCCATCCTCCATGATGTGGGAGCAGTTTCTGTCCTCCATGATGTGAGAGCAGCTTCCAGCCTCCATGATGTGAGAGAGACTTCCGTCCTCCATAATGTGAGAGTGACTTCCGGCCTCCATGATGTGAGAGAGACTTCCGGCCTCCATGATGTGAGAGCGGCTTCGGGCCTCCATGACGTGAGAGAGACTTGCGTCCTCCATGATGTGAGAGCGACTTCTGCCCTCCATGATGTGAGAGCGACTTCTGCCCTCCATGATGTGAGAGCGGCTTCCATCCTCCATGATGTGGGAGCAGCTTCTGTCCTCCATGATGTGAGAGAGACTTCTGTCCTCCATGACGTGAGAGAGACTTCCATCCTCCATGATGTGAGAGCAGCTTCCGTCCTCCATGATGTGAGAGCGACTTCCGGCCTCCATGAT
>PVJS01019861.1:19535-33366 GCA_004027185.1 Glis glis
GATGTGAGAGCGACTTCCGGCCTCCATGATGTTAGAGCGACTTCCAGCCTCCATGATGTGAGAGCAGCTTCTGGCCTCCCTGATGTGAGAGCAGCTTCCAGACCCCATGCTATTGGAGCTGCGTCCCTCCACACTCCCTGCCACTGCGGCCGCTGACATTTATGCTTTGGAGCTGGCCCTGTGGACTGAAACCTCTGAAACTGTGAGTCCCAATAAGTCTTTCCTCCTCCAAAAGAAAAACACAAACAAATAAAAAAATTAAAATGGAAAAAAATTAAAACTTGAGTACTACAGTAGTTTCAGCTACTAAAAGAAATAGCAAGGAAAACACAAATATATGAAAAAATACTTAGTAAGGTCAAAATATAAGAATTGTTATTAAAGATGGCCTAGCATATGATTACCTCTACAGCAATATTTTTTCAAATGAATATTATTCTCAAATAATCATTTTAATTTCTTATTCCTCTTTATTGCAATGTGTGCCTTAAATAAAGATAGTGGCCTAAGGTCTAACATGTGTATTCCCCTTCTTTGGAGAAAGTTTATTATATCACATATAGTTAATGGGATCCAGTTTGATTACTAGCTACATTCTAAAAATTAGATATGAACTGGCATGTAGAATAGTTTTATTTGTAGGTGGAATACATTGAAAACCCGAGCTCTAACTGAGCACTTATTTTGGGAGCATTTATGAGCTACCTTTTGCTGTTCTTAGCTCTTCTTGATGTCACCAGTTGAATGTATTAACATTATTTCTACCATGCCTTTTATGGCAAAATGAAGCCAAGTTTAGTAATTTGCTGATTGTAGCAAAAAGTGTTGGAATCAGGCTTATGGGAGTTTATTTTCATACTGCCGCTTCAAAATATTATCCATATGATATTTCTTCTAGTTTATTCTTTTCCAAATGTGTACATAGATACACCTACAGCTTCTGAATATAAACCATTTGTCGCAGACATACTGAAGCTCCAAAAAGCTAAATATAATGTTTTTCTGCTAGAGGATGCATTTTACTAAAAATTGCTAAAACATTCCTTAATTGTTATATTTTTTTCCATCTCCCATTAATGTGTTTAATGGAACATTATCAAATTAGAATGTTATCATAGAGTTTGGCTAAAAAAATAAGTAAAATAATAAACAGCAAAGTATTTAGTCATAAGGATATTTTCCAGCTTTTCAGCTGATAAAATAAGTAAGGCTGGAAAGTAGATTAAGAAAATAATCAAAAGTGTAAAAATAACAATACGCATATGAGAAGAATTAGACATTCCTGGGCCATTACAGACTTTGATTTTAACAACTATTCAGCATGAAAGAAAAATTGTTAAGCTGATGAAGGATGGGAATTGCTATTTCATCATGGCAGAGTCCAGTTCTGTAGTCTGTTGCAACAAAATTATTACACCTTGAAAAACAAGCCTGTCATTTTCCAGAGCAAACGAGCACTTCAGTTTAACCTCGCTCCGTGTGTGTCTCACACCGACGCCCAGGTGCCTGGGGGCAAGACAGTTTAATTATTCTTTAATTATCCCGAGTTCAGAACTTTGGTAAACCACTACTTCCTAAGCGACTTTGGAAAAATACTAATGACCACTGAGATTATTATACACTACAAAACGCTTCTACACTTGGAAGGAATTTTATAGCCTTCCATTATTTTCCCTTGCAGCCCTATGGTGTTGAGCAAAACTTCCACTTTGGTGGCAAATTCAAGAAGATTGCAGCACAAAGGAATTCCCTCATGTGCTGGGGGAGTTGAGCTGGGGACCCCGTGGTTAGAGAAAAGCCTTCGCAGCTTTGGGCTCTAGTGTCCAGGTAGAGGTGGGAACTGCAGAGAGGCAACAGGTAGAACCAGAGGATGCTATATGCTCTGCAGGGGGCTGTAAGGTGTCCCCAACCCCACCTGCCCCACAGGGGATCTGAATTTTTCCTCCTCTCCCAATGGCCATGAAGGCGCTGTGGCTGGCAGTCCTGGACAGAGGTTGACAGGACCACGCAGAACATCCCACACCCAGTAGGAACAGGGCGGGGCGCAGGACTCACCTAGGGCTCACCGGCAACATTGGACAAGACCCTTCCTGTCCGTTCCAATTTTTATGCTGACTTGCTCCTCCCAACCCTCACCCTGTGTAGTTGACGAGGCTCTCCTCCTAACGCCCAGGAAGCCGCATGAGCCAAGTCTTCCCATCTGGCTTGGGAAAACAGTGCATCAGAGCCTGGAGGTTTGATTTGGGAGGAGAAACAGGCCTTTCTTCTGGCCTTCCAGATGAGAAATGGATGTGGCTGTTAGGGTCTGAATATTTATGTTCCCCACATTCCTATGCATCTCACCCCAGTGAGATGACTTAGCAGGTGGGCTTTTAGGGGATGATTAAGCCATGGGGCGGAGTCCTCAGGACTGGGAGCAGAGCTCTGACCAAAGTGGCAGGACAGGGACCCCTCCCTGCTTCCACCACGTGAAGCTGTGAGAAGACGGCGTCCAGACGGAAGCCCTCACCAGGTACCGAGTCTGCAGCGCCTGCATCTTGGACTTCCAGTCGCTAGAATGCTGAGAAGCAACGCTCTCTTGTTTATACACCATCCGGGCTATGCCATTTTGTTATATCAGCCGGAACACTATGACAGTGGCTTATGTCTGGTTTGGAAAAGGTCACCAGGCCAAGTCAGCACCCTGGACAGATGGGCCATGGTAACCCCCAGCTGGCCCTTGGCGCTCATAGGTCAGCCCCAAGAGATAGCATCTTGCCATCCTTTGGTTCTTGCCCACGGTGGGTGTGTAGTGGTAGGTGTGAATTCATGAGTGACTGGGGCTGGCCACTTCCCTCTGCAGAATTATAACGGCCACACTCCAACCTGCTGATCAGAGCATGTTCACAGCTTGAAAAACGACCCTCATGCCCCTTCCGGGTGTTAGCTAGCTTAGCTAACATGACTTCATGGAGGATCTTTTGGGTAGAGCGGTTTTCTAGATCTTGTGGGGACCAAATGGATTAAAAAGAAGGATCCTGCCTGAAGAAACTTCTATTCCAACTGGGAGACGTGGACATCCATAAAAGCTGCAAGAAGCACAATTGAAAAATGTGACACAGTGATGTTCAGAAGGCCGTAGCACACATGTAAATGAGTAAGTGAAAATGAGTGAACGTGGGAGGTGGAGACCGGAGGATCCGGGTTCACGGCCAGCCTCAGCTACTTAGTGAGGCCCTCCGCAACTTTGTGAGACCCGGTTTCAAAATAAAGTATAAAAAATAGGGCCAGGGGTATAGCTCAGAGGTAGAACGCCCCTGGGTTCAATCCCCGGTACCACAAAAAAAGAAAATGAGTGAACGGACAGCTAGGCCTTCCCGCTCTGCAGCTCACCAGCGCGTCTTCCCAGCCTCCTTTGCTGGCAGGTGGTTCGTCTCCTTCGTAGAAATCCCATAAAGAAAAATCTTACAAAGACAAAGGAGGCTAAAGTGGGCATTTACTCAAGTGAGAGGCAAGAAAACATGCAGCTTCCTTTCCCAAGCCTTTCCTGGTTTGCTTTTCCAAAGCCAGAGTGAAGACATGCTCGTCTGCATTCCTGGATGTTAGTGGGAAAGATACTTAAATTCTACTTAGGTGTCTTCAGGACCCTTCAGACTCCATGTGTCCAAAATAGTTCACACTCTCAGCGAATGAGACCAGTGAATTGTTCATCCTCCGACCCAGAAATTGCAGCCGCCTGATGCTATTCTCCGCTGACTTCCCCATATCCAACTCATCACCAAATCCTATTGCATTTAGCTTCTAGAAGATGTACTTGTTTATTCTCTTCTCTCCACCACTGCCAATGCTGTGGTTCAGGCCGTCATTCCCGCTTGCCTGGACCACTGCGATAGATTCCCAGCTGGCCTTCCTGCACACAGTCTTACTTCCTTGTTTCTTCATGCTGTGGGCAGAGAGCTTTGCAACCTGTCGAGCTGTTCACATCTCTCAAATGCTCAAACCCTCCTGTCGTTCCATTGCTCCTAAGAATGGCCAGCCAGGCTCTCGCCACCTGCCTGTCTTCTTCTCTGGCCTCGTCTCCCTCCTTTCGTCTTTGCTCTTCATGTCTGGGCTCTCTGTCTCCAATGCTTTGTATGGTAGTGTTCCTCCTGCTCTGAACATTGAGAACCCTGTCCCTGGGCCAGCCTCACTCCCCGGCTCACCCCATTTCATCCTTCCGAATCTCTAATCTTCCCAGACCAGATCAAGACTTCTTCATATGTGTGGTTTTTTTTTAAAAAAACTATTGTTCATGGGCATTCTCATGGCTTGTGAATATATATGCCTGGCCATTGGTAACAACTGTTGAGCCATCTCTCTGTGGGATCCGTGAGGTTGGGCCTGCTGTATATTTTGTTCTCTGTACTCAGCACAGTTCTTGGCATATGATGACTATTCAATGCAAAATGAACCGTAATACCCTAATAATCGGGGGTGGGGAAGTGTTACTGTACAAGCTACAATTCAACTCTAGTGGCCATTTAATATAGGGTAGTCGGAAAAGGTTCAGGAAAATGCTTTGGAAACAACTCCTTTCTTTCCTTCCTTCCTTCCTTCCTTCCTTCCTTCCTTCCTTCCTTCCTTCTTTCTGCATTTCTTTTAAGAGATAGGCAGGGTTGGGAGGAATTTGGATTGGAGTTAGTGTTAGAAACAATAAGGATTTGATACTGTCTCAGTACGTTCATGCTGCTGTAACAAAATGCCTAAGACTGGGTAACTTATAAACTACAGAAATGTGTTTCTTACACTGTGGAGGCTGGGAAGTCCAAGATCAAGCCAACAGCATTTGGTGTTGTGGTCTTCTGGTTGTGTCCTCACTTGGTGGCGGGGGGAAGGGTAGAAAGGCCTAATTCCTTCCAGTTCTTTGATAAGGTGGCTGATCCTAATCGTGAGGGTTCTGCCTCATGACTTCATTACCTTCCAAGGGCCCCACCTCTTATTGGGGTTTTAATTCCAACATGAATTTGAAGGGGACACAAACATTCAACTATAGCATTTCCTTATTTTTAAAGAAATTACTTAAGTATCTTTTATTCAACAAATACATTAAACGCTTTGTGAATGGCATTGTGTTGGGAAAACAAAGATGTATAGACTGTCCTACAGGCCATTTAGTTAGGAAGAGACATAAGTAAAAATGTTTGCAGAGTGAAAAGTTGATTAAAAAGAAGGAAAGGAAGGAAGGAAGGAAGAAAGGAAGGAAGGAAGGAAGAAGGGGCAGGCATGTACCAGGTGCTAAGGAACAAAGTGAAGAAATTGCCTTATATTTTGAGTAATGAACAGGGAAAGTTCCCCAAAGATGGCAACGTTGATTTGAGCTCGCAATAAGGTCAAAGGAGGAAGGAGGAAAGGGCAGGAATCCAGGCAGCCCTCTGTGCCAGGAGTAAAGAAGCTGGAGCTGGACATCAGGCCTCTTCAAAGAACTCTGGTATTGCCATGACAGGAGCAGAAGTCAGGGAGAGCAGGCTAGCACCTTGGCAGATAGGCATAAAACAAATACATAATTTAGCGTTAAAGCAGATACCATTTATATTTTAATAATTTTGAGAGACAAGCATAAGCAGGTTCCAGAGGTTCAAGCGCTATGTATCATAGAAAAGCTTACATTGAGTTTGTTGTGCCCCGCTGGAGAAAGGCAGTCAGTCACTGTTAGCAGAACGCCTGTGACCTGGCTGGGAGGGCGGGGTGGGTGGGGTGCAGGAGAGACTTGTTCCAGGAAAGACGTGCCATCCTGCTGTGGTGTAGAATCACCCCTTTGGCTTGGGTTTGCTTTGCTTTGTAGCTCAAAGCTCTAGAGGAGGGGGGCTGCATAGCCAAGGAGTCAGGGAGCTTTGAAAGCTACAAAGCAAAGGTTCAACATGGGGACTGGGGGGGCACAAATATTTAATGGACAGCACAAACAAAAGACAAAGTCAGCTATTTGTGCTGGAGCAAAGAGAAGCAAGATGAAGCGAGTGGAGGGGGCCGGTGTGTGGATGGAGGTTTGACTCCATCTTTACTGAGTGCTCCCCAAATTCCCCCAGGCATTCCTGTTCCTCCACACCGAGCACATGCTGTTGCCTCTTCCTGACTCCCTCTCTGCCCCCACCATCCTTCAGGATCTACTTTAAACATCTGCTTTGTCAACCTTTTCAAATAGCTCTGGGGCAGAAGTCCTCCCTCTCAGGCCTGTGTTCCTGCTGTGTCTTCTTTCGATGCCTGCCCTGGTGAGCGTCTCATGGACAGTGAGTATCTTCCCCAGCTGTGCAGTGAATATCCCCCGGGACAGAGGGGCTGCAGGGAGCTGCTGGCCCAGGGAATGAATGGCTGGCAGGAGGGTGTAGGGGAAGTGTTGGCTTCCTCATTCAAAATAAGGATAATAATACCCGTCTCCTACTCCCTCTTGGGCATGAAGCAATTTCACCAAGTCCTTTGAGTTCCTTGGGATAAATAAAAACAAAAGCTGTTATTATAGCACACGTTTCATCTCTGAACCATGCAATCAAGTGGGGTAACGTCTCCCCATTTTCTTACCAGGTGCTTTCATAGCTTCTTAACTTTTTTTTAGATCTTATTTTATAGCTCATTAAAAACAACCATTTTTTAGGGACTCTCCATATTTTGATATTTATTTGGTGTGGTGCCAAATTTATATTTTTTTCTTCTGACTCTTGAATGAAAATTCTGTATAGTCTTCTTCTGAGAGAGTGGCCCTCATGTACAGCTAGTTTTGTCTAGACCTGCGTGTTTGGCAGGACTTACGATGCTACCGAGAGCATAGAAAGTCAACAGGATGGTGTTTTGCACCGGGATGAGCTCATTCACGGTGGGGTCAGCACTGCAAATCTGTGATTCAATTTGTGAATAAATAATTTTCATACCTCTAATAATAACAACAGTGATCTAATCTTATGGACCTAGAGTCTCCAAGGTTCTCATAAGACCTATGAGGCTCATGTAATGCGTGAGGTCTCCTCTTGACATGGAACCGCTGTCACAAGGTTCCGCTGGACATATTTGACATATTTTGCTTCCCTCTTTAGGGTGTCATGAATGCTGTGCCTTGTTCTAACGTGCCTGGACGACCACAGTTGAAAAGAAAGTGAGAAGCAGATGGGGTACATGAGGCGACATGCTCGCTGGTTAAATGAGTGGGCTTTGGGGAGGGACATGCTGGAGTCAGGTGTGGATCCCCATTCCAATGACATTCTTCACATTTGCGGGCTGGTTTATCTTGGGCAAGTTAACTACACTTTCCTCAACTGTGAGATGGAGGCAATACTTCATATTTCACGTGGTTGTTATAAGATTTAAACAATGAAGCCAGGCATGGTGGCGCACGCCCATAATCCCAGTACTTGGGAGGCTGAGACAGGATGAGAACAGGTTCGAGGCCAGCCTCAGCAATGTAGCAAGGACCTCAGCAATTTATAGAGACTCTGTTTCAAAATAAAAAAAAATAAAAAGGGCTGGGGGTGCAGCTCAGAGGTAGAATGCCCCTGGGTTCAATCCCTGGTACCACACACAAAAATAAATAAAATAAAATGAGCAATGAGCTTCATACCATACCTGGGTTCTAGTAAATGCATGGTAAAAGTGACCTGGTACTATTAATGCCATTAAGGTTGGCACCACCATTTGCTCTCGCAGTGCAGCTCTATGCTGCCACGTGTATAAAAGCTACATATGCAAGATGTCAGGCTGTTCCTGCAGGAGGGAGCCCAGGAGCTAGCCCCCAAGGATCCTGGCCTCCTGGGTATTCACTCCCTGGTAGTATTCTCCCCTTGACTCTGGGCCGGACCTGGTGGCTCACTTCTAACAAAGAGAAAATGGCAAACATTATGGGATGTCACTTCTAAAAACAAGTAACAAAGATACAATGCTTCTTTTTTGGATGTCTTCCATCTTGGATTGCCCTTCCGGGGGAAGCCACCTCCATGCGCATGGAGAGGCCCACATGAGCTTGGATGAACATCCTTCCCTCTCTTCCCAGTGTCCCTTCGGTTCTGGCTGCAACCTTGGGACAGAGACAACCACCGTGCCACACCTCCTGACCTGCAGAAACTGTGAAATCATAAATGTTGGTTGTTTGGGGTGCCAAGATTTGGGGTGATTTGTTTTGTAGCAATAGACAGCTAATGGGGTGCCATTGATAGAACTATCTAGGGCTCACTTAAACGCTGGCCTGGCTGGCACTTCATAAAGAAAGCTGAAGAGAAGTATTATGCATGCCTTATGGAGCCGGGTGCGGTGGTTCACGCCTGTCATCCCAGTGCTTGAGAGGCTGAGACAGGAGGATCACAGGTTCAAGGCCAGTCTCAGCAACTTATTAAGACCCTGTTTAAAAAAAAATAAAAACAAAGGGCTGGAGGGTGTATCTTGGAGGTAGAATGTCCCTGGGTTCAACTCCTAGCACCACTAAATAAACAAATACATAAAAGGCTCCCTGTGTTTTTGAGGGGGGATGAGGACCAAACTCCTAAGTGCAGTCCTTGTTCCTGTGGTCTGTGCCTTCTCCCAGGGGGGCCACAAGAGTCCCAGGCACATCTCTCTGCAGGAAACACTCCCCGCCTCTCTGCAGGGGAACCGGGCCTGCCCCTTGGGAAACCCTATTTGAGCTTCCCCCCTACATCTGCCTCTTATTCCCAGGGCAGGCTGGGCATCTCTTCTTGATGGTACTGATA
Organism: Glis glis; assembly: GCA_004027185.1. Lineage (NCBI taxonomy): Eukaryota > Metazoa > Chordata > Mammalia > Rodentia > Gliridae > Glis > Glis glis. The sequence continues at coordinate 28,217 of PVJS01019861.1, forward strand.
ACTGTTGCTTATGCGGCACGTCTGGTATTTGATCCCCTCCACACACTGTGAGTTTATTCAAGGAGTGTATTTCCTCAAAGCTCCTAAGCCCTTGAATAAACTCGCGGCTGGCCAATAGGTGCTCCATCCGTGTTTTCTCAATGAGTGGAGGAATGGCTCCAGCTCTCAGATGGCAGTATTGTTTTCTGAACCCAACCTCTTATGAAGTGCAAATATGCTTTCCTTTATGTCCTCTTAATACGTGACATGGGGGCTGTGCTTGCAGTATAAATAGATCTGAAAGGAAAAGACCGAGCGGCTCTCAGTTACCTGACTTGGAAACAGGCTGCGGCAGACCAGTTTGGTCTGTAGATCTATCAGAGAGTACATGTAGGGGAAGCCCATGGTAATCATGCCAACCATGGTCGCTGGGGTTGCTGGGGAATGCCAGGCTTAGAATTACCTACATTTAGTCTGCGGATAAGGAGGGAGACAGGGTTGTTTATGTGCGATCATTTTTCTCTCTCCTGTTTCCCTGGAGTTGGTATTTCCCTTTGTAGAGTTTGCGTATTGGAGGAATGGCTCTTACATTTGTCTCCAGGTTGGCTGTGGGTCTTCACCTAGACATGGATGGGATCAGAGCCAGTGACAAGGTTAGGGCCAAGTCACACTGCTGTGGCAATGCTACATTTATCTCAGGTCTACTAAAGAGCCCTTAACGAGCTCTAGTAGAAAACTCACTTCATGTTGCGTCCTAAGCATAATGTGGAAAGGGGGCTTCTTGTAGTCTAATTGCATCAACAATAACAATGCTCTTTCTCACCTCCTGGCTCAGATCTGTGCTAATGATGAAATAGTAGAGGCACTTGGGTGAAAGTCACTGCAAATACTTCAAGAACACAAATTCCAACCAAATTAATTAGGAGTCTTAATGTCTAGAGTGCTCCCTCCCACCAAATACTGAGGTTTATTTTCCAAGATGGGAAAGTGAGACTGATCACTAATATCTATGACTGAAAGGAACTTGGAAATTTGGTAAATAGTTGTATAATTTCTATGCCTGATGAAGTCTGGATTTTATGTTGGCTATGGATTTTATATTGGCCAGACCAATGGAAACATTTCAAAGTATACCAACTTTATTTTGTGACCACACAGCTTCTAGGAAATGTGATGAACTAACTTTGAGTTCTTAGTGGGAGTGGTGAGACTGGGAGAAGAAAAGAACTTCAGAAGCTCCATTTTATTTATCTTTGTGTGCTTTTATTCATCTTTGTGTACACATAGTAGGCTATCAGTGAGTCGGCTGGATGCATGAACACAGGACCCTTCATTCTTAGGCCCAAAGAAACGTCCACGTTCACTTTCAACTAATTTATAATTTAGATCACACACTTAGCAAGTCGACTTTAGAATATCATTTGCAATTTACATCGAATGAAAGTATGACATCAGATTTCACGGTCTTATCCTGTTCTCCTGCGTGTTCCTCGGTTGCCGTAGTAACCGAGTTGCCATGGATTACGCTGCGGGAGTTGTAAGGGTCAGCAAAGACCAGAGCCCTGTCATTCTTCATTGAAAGGCAATTGTCCCTGCAAAATGTGACTTGCTTCAATATTTAAGACCTGGGCACTGATATTAAACTAGAATGATACTTTGGTTAAAAACCAATAATTAACCTTGTCTTCAACTCGGGGTCACACTTTAATAGCAATTTCATAAAGTGGACATTCTTCTGTCTTTCATTCTTGAAGTCCCTAGATAGGTTTTAAATAATACGTCTCCTGGAAAAGCACATGGGTAATCGTTGCAATTTATTTTATGTCATTATCTAAGCCCTTGAGACCTTACAATCCCAGTTCTTCTCTCCGAGGTAATTGCAAACATCTTGGGAATAATGCGAGATGATGTTAATATTCCGGACACCATCCCTTTGAAAGGATTCGCAGCCCACAGTGGAACTCTGTCTCGATGCCTCTAAGCAAAATCTATTTTCAGACGTGTATAAGGCATTTCCTTTCAAAGAAGAGTTTTCATCAAAATCACTCTTTGATGTCTTGAGTTTATGTCTCCTGAACAGCTGTTTTAATTTCAAGGGGGGGGCGATTATGCAACTCGATTATAATATAGAATAAAACGCTTCAGATTATAAATTAAGACCATCTTTGAGGTCCATAAGGTGCCATTCCTAATACTTCTTTCTTGTTTTTCCTTACTAAATTGTCTTAAATTACTATAGTCTTATGCAGGGCAGTACAGAACATGCTTTAGAAATTGCTTAAAATTTTTAATAGCAGTAGTGTGAAATTTTGGCACTCACATAAGAAACATGAAAAAGGTTATTCTCTTCCAACATTGGGAGTTACTGTTTCTCAAGATTTCAAGTTATTTGAAAAAGTCATCTCAAAAAGTGGCCATATAATGTTAAGTACCTATTTTTTATAACCAAAGACAAAGTTGACATATATGTGTGTGTGTGTGCATGTGTGTGTGTGTATAAGTGTGTGTGTGTATGTGTGTGTGTATAAATATATGTATGTATACATTCTAGTTGGATTACCTTTACAAACATATTTGGAGCTTTTTCAAAGTGAATTAGCTATAAAAAACTTTGATTATTTAAAATGTAAGACCAATCTAGCTATTTTCTAATATCAAAAAAGTCTTACAAAAGTTTTAATATACTGTGTTCATATTTTCCCTATATTTCCTTTCTAAAAGGATAAAAGTGATTTTTCTCACCTACCTTTTTGGTTCTAGCAGTCAATAAAATTTTATGCGATGCCACATTCATTAGAGTCAGATGAATAACGTTATTGATGTTAAAAAAGGAAATGATTCCAATTTACTCAGTTATTAAATACATTGATTATATGACAGAACATTATTTTCTTTGAGAAAAAGAAGTTTTATTCTCTCTGTGAAATACGGAGGATCTCAGGGCAAGATATTTGATTTACTTTAGTGTCTAATTAGAGTCATAATTGAAAATGTTGCAAGTGAAATCCACTGTGATTTATCTAACTTTGGAGTTTGAATCCATATTTCGGCAAGAGTGAAGACTACAGATAAACTTTGGAAAGTAACTTCAGATTCATTAGAAAAAGATTATCTCCCCATTCCTCGCCCCTCCCCCAGCGACCCCTTTCCCAATTCAATAGGTTTGAATGAAGGCAAGCAGATGAGGGTGTTTTCATTAAACACCTGAAGACCCGACAGTTGATCTTGAATTGTCAAAATTGCTTTGCTTGGCATTCATTTGGTTTCAGAGAATACAAAGAACCCACAATTTTGAACGACTATATGCCAATATTGCTCCCTGGACCCTTGAAATCCCAAGCGTTTATACATCAAGCCTTTTTGAATGAGAGCGACAAGGGTTGTAGTGTTCCTCTGTGATAATTACATATTCACCTTGAACACATATTCATACGGTGTGTGCATTCTTTAAAAATTAGCTCCAATAAGTGTGTTCTCTGCCTCCGCCCTCCTGCATGCCTGTTCTCCTCTTGCACACCCCACCCTCCCTTTGATGTCCACGGGAGAGCTGGGGCGCAGAGGGGGGGTGATTTAGAGGCATAATGAGGAATAAGGAAACCAAACTGAAAGTTCACATCAAGTTGTTGAGAACAAAATTGTAGAGTGCACCAACTATTCATTCATTACACTAGCATCTTCACCAATGGTGTTTGCACTTATTTTAATTATGGACATTATGATTTTATTATTGCCCTTTCTCTTCCTTTTAGATACACTCCAGGCTATTGTCCGGTACAGCCTCGTTTTTAACACGTGAGTGAAGGAGGAGAAACGATCCCATGTGCTTTCATAAAAAGTTAGTAATGCTTTAAAATCTTCACTTACGGGAGATAATTTGATATAATCCAGGTAAAAATTTTTACGATCAAGCAAGCACTAAGATTCTTCTAATTAAATTTTAAATATTACTTTTTTTTAAAGTATGTGTTTATTTTTCCACTATCTCTAACTCTCTGACCCTTTTCTTTCTCTCTTTCTCTGTCTCTCTCTCTCTCTTTTTTTTTTTAACTAGGCTGCTGGAGTGGTACTGCTGAGTGACATTTCAAGAGAACTTCCAAATACAGCATAACAAAGAGGTCAAGGCCCTCTGGGAAGACAGAGCAGGATTTTTTCTTTCTTTCGAAATGAATAGTTTTAATTATGTCTTTTCTGCCTCCTCTATATGACTTCCCAGCCCCCACCCCCACGCCGATCCTAAGGCAGCAAACATAAAAACATTCAGACTCATTGCTTCTCACCTTCCTACCAGCAAAGTTTAAATCAGTTAGGCCTCCACGCAGAGGCACTGTCCCTGCCTGACAAGACCCCGGTCCCCTGTCCTTTGCCAGCTCATTGCTGGGAGAGATAAGCAGACCTCCTACAGTTCAATTATGATCTTGTTTCCAGTCCTGCCCCCAGGATCTAAGGCAATGCGAGCCACAGCTTGAAAAATGGACCTGTTTTAAAAAGAAGAGGGAGCTGGGGCTGTGACCGATGGCTGGGAGAGCTCCAGCTATTCAGATCTTCAGAGCAGGTCAACCTTCACTTCCAGCCGGTCTTTCAGTACCTGGAAAACATCGAGCAGCAGCTATGTCAGTGTCAATTACTCTCCAGCAAGCTGCAAGGATAATTGCAAGTAAAAAGCAATTATCTCATAGGTATGCCACCCTCACGTCGTGAACGAGCCAATTTGAAAAATCCTAAATCAAGGCGTTTCAAGCCTTAAAGTTGTTTTAATGCAGAGGAGGCTTATTTTATTAACAGTGGCAAGCCCTGGTGTGTTGCTTGAAATATTGGTTTTAAAAATTAAAAGTCGGGCGTGGTGGCTCACGCTTGTAATCCCAGTACTTGGGAGGCTGAGACCAGAGGATGCGGGTTCGTGGACAGCCTCAGCTCCTTAGTGAGGCCTTCCATAACTTAGTGAGACCCTGTTTCAAAATAAAGAATAAAAAAATAGGGCTGCAGGGGTAGCTCGGAGGTAGAATGCCACTGGGTTCAATCCCCGGTACCGCCAAAAAAAAAAAAAAAAAATTAAAAGTGCAAGAGTACAAGCGGGGACATGTACACTTGTGTTTGCACACGGCGCAGCCACTACAAGAAGCAGTCCCTTGGAGGCAAAGTTTTTTTTTTTTTTTTTTTTTTTTTTTTTTTTT
>PVJS01019862.1:9861-21661 GCA_004027185.1 Glis glis
TATAAAAATAGGGCCGGGGGCATAGCGCAGAGGTAGAACGCCCCTGCGTTCAATCCCCGGTACCGCAAAAAAAAAAAAAAAAAGAGAATGCAAAGCAAAAATGGTATCCCACTTTTTCCCCATCAAATGGGCAAGTTTAAACTTGATACCTTTAATTTGATAATACTAAATGAATATTGCACATGGTCTCTCAATGAAGGATAAGAATTCATACATTCAGGCATGGTGGCACACGCCTGTAATCCCCGTACTTCAGAGGCTGAGACAGGAGGATCACAGGTTTGAGGCTAGCCTCAGAACTTAGTGAGGCCCTCAGCAACTTAGTGAGACCCTGTTTCAAAATAAAAAGATAAAATAGGGCTAGGGTGTAGCTCAGAGGTAGAATGCCCCTGAGTTCTATCCCCAGTACCCCCCCACAAAAATAGAATTCATACAATTTGACAACACTTATCAGAATCATATATACATACACCTTTTGACCCAGGAATGGAACTGCTTAGACTTCAACCTATGAATATAATTGTAGAAGTAGCCAAGATTATATATATATATGAAGAAAGCTATGGCAGTTGTCTTAGTAACAAAAAATTCATAACAACCTAGTAACCATAAGGGAATATTGTTATTAATAAGAAAAATGCAAGGAATGTATATAATAAGCCCATTCTTATATATGTCTTAAAAGATAGAGATATAAATTTGGAGGAAGTAGCAAAAGGAAACCACCCTCTGTTTCATAACTGTGAATTATGTAAACATTCCACAAAAATGTCACTTTTATTTAAAACATACATGATAGCCATGATATTTCCTCTTCAGCTCATAAAGCCTTTGTTGTTTTAAAAACAAATCAAATATTTGTTTGATGACCCCTGGTTTAGGCAGATTTCGCACAAAGCTTGGGCTCGGTGGCCTATAGGAAGCTCTCAGTCATGCCCTTCATTAGTGATTGGTTTTTGGCCTATAAGAGAGAAATGTACAAGAAATGAATTTCTAAATTGAATATAAAAGTTTTAGGTAAAGCCAAAAATATGGTTTCTTGGAAGCTGATGCATCAGAAAAGTCTCAATATTCAACTTATTTTCTGTCTTTTTTCCCTCTCAATGTAGATGCCTAAAGGTACAGATGACACTTGGGCCCAAAAATTGTACAACACACATTTGAACAAATGCGCACTCTTTGAAAAGCCCCGTCTATCAAACAAAGCTTTCATCATCCAACATTTTGCTGACAAAGTAAGGAAGCTTTATAACTTTTTTCTTTTCAAATATTTAGGTGAGGGGAAAAGACCAATAGTCAAGAAATATTTTTTTCTTTGCTGATGGTTGCATTCTTTTAGTTCTTATAGGAAAAGCAATCTTCAGTGTTGGCTTGTTGGTTTTCTCTTCCTTTATCTTAAATTAAATATATATGAAATAAATATGGGTCTATAATCTTCTCTCTATAATTATGAATTCCAGGAAACTGAAAATCAGCTTTCAGGGTTCCCTTCAGGGTTTGAGGACCTTCTGAGTCTGCCTTACTCCTGGCTGGAAGCCTTGGAATGACCACAAGGCCACCTGATTTTGAAGTATACATGTAGAGCTCCTTGAGTGACAGACAGCTGAAGTTGCTGGGGCTTTGGAAGAGAAATAGTCCATTCTCAAGGCATCTCACTTTACCAAATCATACAGTGTCTCCCCAGTTTCTCCTTCTATCCATCATTAGCTCTTCACCTCTTTCCCATCAGACAGCCACATGTTCCTTCTGATACTCTCCCACTTTAATCTCCAAGAGGAAACACTCCTGCTGATGATGGACTGGCTTAGAAGGAGATATACTGGGTCAGGCTGGGAGGAGCTCTCAGAGGCCAGCATGTGGGAAGAGTCTGCTCACTCATGAATTTAGAGGATCGTTTGGACCACAGTTACTAAGCATGCATTACAACTGTTCCCTAGAAAAATAATATTTGGGGAGTTGTACTATAGAGTTAATATATTTCTTAATTTATTTCTTAAATATATTTCTTAAACAGGAATGGTATTGATTACTTAGAAAATAAATGATGATACCACTTTGTTGAGAGATAGTCATATAGCCTGAACTAATAAATATTTTTATTGATGATGATAATATCTATTCAAAACGTTTATCAGCTAAGATTTTTTTCATGTATTTTCAGGTGGAATACCAATGTGAAGGCTTTCTTGAAAAGAATAAGGACACAGTTTTTGAAGAACAGATTAAAGTTCTTAAGTCAAGCAAGGTAACCATAGATAGGCTTACTCTAATCAAGATATATTCAATAACATGTTAATTACTTAAGCATTAGGGGTGTATGTGTGTGTGTGTGTGTGTGTGTATAACTGGGGTTTGAACTCAAGGGCACTCTACCACTGAGCTATACCCCCCACCCCTTTTAGTTTTTATTTTGAGACAGGGTTTTGCTTAGTTGCTATTGTGGGCCTCAAACTTGCAATCCTCCTGCCTCAGCCTCTCATGTTGCTTGTATTACAGGTGTACATCACCATGCTCAGTTTTAAGCATTAGCCTTTTAATAATAAAAATTTTTCTAACAAAATTAGTTCTATTTACAGTTTTCAATTTATCAAATAGGTGACACTGTGTGTCAGGTCTTGTTTTTCAATATTGTCTTTCAAATATTAACACATCTAGTCCTTATAATGAAGTAGTATTGTCATTACTCTTATAGATGAGGCTACTGAGGCAGACAGACTTCATGGCTAGTGAGTTTTGGGGCCAGGTTAAAACCCAAGCTGTCTTGCCCAGAGTCTGCTCTTAACAACTATGCACTGTTGTCTTTCAGTTTTATGTGAAATTATTGCCTCCACAGTGATTTTACACACTCTTGTGCCTTTGTGAGAGACTCTGAGAGAAAATAGCTTTTCTTCTGTGTCATTTCAAAGATATATGTTAGAAACATGGCCTTATGTACTCCAATCAGATGGAGATTGATCTGTAGATGATCACGGAGTGCAATTCCAGGTGTGGACAGAGCACTTTGAGATTATTTGTTTTAAGCACAGATACTAGAAACATTGCCTTCCAGTGAGAAAAGAATATTCCAGATGGCAAGGAACTATGATGGCTACATTACATTGTTAGGTTGATTCCCCACCTCTACCCTTTGACCTTTATCTGGAAAGATGTGAGGGGCTCTCGCATTCATCCTACAGGGAGCAAACCAGGAAGCCAGTTTTTTATTTCAGCAAATATGCATTAAAATAGTAGAAATCTTTTTCTAGATGACTGCCACTCTTTGTTTTTCGTGTGTGTGTGTGTGTGTGTGTGTGTGTGTGTGTGTGTGTTGCTGGGGATTGAACCCAGGGGCATTCTATCTCTGAGCTGCACCCCCAGCCCTATCTTTTTTTTTTTTTTTTAATTGGGAAACAGAGTCTTACTAAGTTGCTGAGAGCCTTGCTAAGTTGCTGAGGCTGGCTTTGAACCTGAAATTCTTCTGTCTCAGCCTCCTACATATTGGTATTACAGGCAGGTGCCACCACACCTGGCTTTTTCTAGTCTATTCTAAGAGAATCCTTTCAACTTCAGCAGAAGAGCATATGAACATTTTGACTCTTACTTTTGGAATAGAATTTTTTTTCAATTATTTTGATAATATGAAGATCACATAAAGGTGAAATCCTAGTGTTTTTCTTAATAGGAATATGAAAGTTTATTTCAAGTCAAGAAAAGAGAGAAGACAAAAACAGCCCCCCACATGGGGGAGGGGTCCCTGAAAGGGAGTAATCACTGAAGTTCTTAGGAGGTGGGCTTTTAAACCTTATTGAGTTTCTGCATCTGTTCTTTTATGATTGATCAGAATTGGGTCTTGGGGGACCAATGTCTTTTGCCCAATTTCAATCTTTAGTTTGAATTGTTATCTTGTGGGCTGGTGGGCTATAATCTCCTGGTGCCCACTGCTATGCCGCCTCCCCATCCTTGTTTGCATAGGTTATCCTCAGAATGTAGCCCACAGAAGGTGATACAGATGGCCTCTTTTAACCCTTTTTGTTCCCAGGTCCTCTGCCTTGTCTTATGTCCCCCGTTTGGTGAAACTTTCCCTGACTGCTGTTAGGGAAATCGGGCAACAACCACACTAACTGCTTCAAGCTTGCAGGGGGCGCTGTTGGCATATTGCAGTCAGGGTTTCATAGGGGGCTGATGGTCCAGAGGAACATACAAGAGGGACTCCTGCATATGAGGTTTTGTTCTCATAACTGTAGCCTGAGGGCTGAAGTGACACTGCCTCAGGAACGTGGTGATCTGTAGGTAGCTTTCCTAAGTGTCCACATGCTTGGTGTGCTCATCCAGCTAAATTGGTGGTCACAGTTGTTGACTTGATGTTTACAAGCCTGATTATCTTGGTTTGCTGGTTAACAGTCATTTGTCTGTTTTTCTATGGTATGGTGTTTGCAGTGGGCATCCTTCCATCTTCCCAGCCAATGCACCATGACTGAAACCAAATTCTTCCTTGACTAGTTCCCTTTCCTCATCATCCCATCTGGGGAGCCAAAATGATATGGGATATCTCTTCTTTTTTTTTTTTTTTTGCGGTACCGGGGATTGAACGCAGGGGCGTTCTACCTCCGCGCTACGCCCCCGGCCCTATTTTTTATACTTTATTTTGAAACCGGGTCTCACGAAGTTGTGGAGGGCCTCACTAAGTAGAGAGAGAGAGAGAGAGACAGGGAGAGACAGAGAGAGAGAGAGAAATCTGAGGCTGGCTGCGAACCCGGATCCTCCGGTTTCTGCCTCCCAAAGTACTAGGATTACAAGCGTGCGCCATCACGCCCGGCTGGGATGTCTCTTCTTAATGGATTCTTGCCCTGTGGATTTTGATGAATGAAGTCCAAGGACTAATGAAGGGTATAGAAACATGAAAAGTTTTTTTTTTTTTTTTTTGCAGTACCGGGGATTGAACCCAGGGGCATTCTACCTCCAAGCTACACCCCCAGCCCTATTTTTTTATTCTTTATTTTGAAACAGGGTCTCACTAAGTAGCTGAGGCTGGCCACAAACCTGGATCCTCCTGCTTCAGCCTCCCAAGAATTGGAATAGCATGCACCACCACGCCCAGCTGTTCATTTAAATCTTTATCATTTTAATATAAACCATAAAATTCTTTTGTTAATATTTTGCCAAAGTAATTTGGCTTAAACAGAGTACAGGTTCTCATCCTTGAGCAGCCATAGTCAGTTGTGTCTTTATTTTGACTTAATTTTCTTTTTGGCTAGTGTGTCCTCATTTATCAGAAGGTAGTTAGCTGTGTGTGTTCTGGTGAGTTGTCTGAAGTGACCAGTTTACAAAGCGTTGTTGCAGTTGAAGTGGGGACAGTGTATGATTTACCTGACTTGGTGTGAAGGTCTCCTTTGCTCCCAGTCTTTGCAGAAACCCAACATAGGGGTATGAACTTTATAATTTCTCTGTTCCTGACAGGAAGCAAGTATAATATTAGTGTTAGTTTGTTCTCTTGGAAGGACCAATTAATTAATATTTGTGTTATATATTTTGAATAGAATTCTTTTTGTGGAAATACAACGTGGTCTGTTTGTGTCTGCTTTAGATAATTTTTTTGAGAAATGGCAATTAGATAGTCTAGTGGACATGTCATACAGGAAATTGGAAAAGAAAGTCAGCAGGAATGATGGACAGTCCAAGCAGGTGATAAAAATTTGGTAGAGTTTAGAACTAGATGGTATTTAAAGCCATGAGATAGCCGGGCATGGTGGCTCATGCTTGTAATCCCAGTACTTGGTTAGGCTGAGACATGAGAATTGCAGGTTCGCGGCCAGCCTCAGCAACTTGTGAGGCCCTCCACAACTTAGTGAGACCCTGTTTCAAAATAAAGAATAAAAAAATCGGGCTGGGGTTGGAGCTCGGAGGTAGAATGCCCCTGGGTTCAATCTTCAGTACCACAAAAATAAATAAATAAATAAATAAATAAATAAAGCCATGAGACTGGGTGAGATTGCCTTGAAAGAACCTGTAGATGAAAAATTGAAAATAAAATAAAAAATATTTCCTATTTATTAAAAAAAAGAAAAATAGTAGAACTGAGGCCAGACTCTTTAGACGTTATAATTTTTAGGGGCTGGCCAGAGGAAGAGCAAGAAAAGAAGTCTGAGAAAAATGGCCTGTGAAGAAGTGGGAACATTGCCTAAAGAAGAAACTATAGACCAGTTTCTGATTCAACAATTTAACATGTACACTTTTTTTTTAAAGAAAAGCCAATTTAAAGAATTTTAAATTTACAATTTTTATGAAGAGAAAGGCCCATTTCCCCAACATAATATATTTTGAACTCTGAAAACTGAGCTGTATTGTAGATACTAAATTCAGTTGTAGCACCTACTGGTGAATATGACATGGCAGCCCAGCTCTACTAACCTTTTCGCTCACAAGAGAGAAAAACAAAGTTTAGGAAACTTCTAATGTACGGTCAGCAACTTATTTGGGAATTATAGATAAGATTCTAGGGACCATGGCTTATCATTGGTTAGTTTAGCATCCTAACCCCATGCTGAGTTTTCAAATCAAATCTACAAGGAGCTCTTATTTTTCTTCTTTGGAATGGATTTAATGTTGTTATACAAAGTAATGTTAAAACATATCTTTTCTTCTTTATATCCAACCAAACTATAACATATTATTTATTCCTAGCAAGGAATATATTCATTTGTTTATCAAGCAATCATTATTGTTGTTATATACATCATAATTCTTTCCTAAATTACCCTTATCATTGATATATATATTAATGGCAAATGAAATCATGGGATTTTTTTTTCTCAGTAAAAGAACTCTCATAAGGACATTATTTTTTCTGGAAATATTCTGAGATCATTAGATAAATAATGGTAGTTATAAATGTAACCTGACTTGCACAAAGAATTGATTTCATTTATATGGGATATGGCTACTATAAAGAGTTCCTGTGGTCTAGTTTGAAGTCTCTTGATTCATAAATTTTCTCCCAACCATATTGATTAATATCATTCACCCACTTATGAAATAGCAGGTCTTTTAATAGTTTTTCATAGCATGATAGAACAAAACATGGATTACAGAGTCATAAAAAAGTTCTAAAACCCTTGAAAACAAATATAAAAATATTCAGAATAAAGACAGGGTTTCTTATGTTTCTTTTCTATGATCCATATTTTCTTAAAAATTATTAATTGATGATTAGCTTTAATCTTATAATATTGAGAACTTGTCCATGACAACTTCCTGATGAGATTTTTAGTGGTATTTTTGAGTTGGTGCTTAGCACTTGAATTGCTGAGTAGACACATGAAGCAAGTGAGTAAACACTGGATAAATAACTTGCAAACTTGCATTGCTGTTTTTTTCTACCTGATGATAAATCCTTTTGTGAAACTGAGGTAAAAAGAACTTTCCATTAATTTTGCTTATAAAATAATTATAGTTCAAAACTATAATATGTTTAAAGTGGCCATTTTCTGTTTTCAAGTCTGGATGTAGTCACTTTTTGTTTACCCTCAAACATGGTTGTAGAATCCCTGTATTTTTCCTCTCTTTTGTAGCATTTATTTTACCATTCTCTTAATATTTTTGGCTCTTAAAACAGATGTTGATTGTTTCTAGAATGTGACTTTGATGGGATTACTTAGTCAAGGGTGTCACTATTTGGGGCATTCTACCTCCGAGCTACACCCCCTGCCATATTTTATTTTTTATCTGGAAATAGGGTCTCGATAAGTTTCTGACAGCCTCACTAAGTTGCTGAGGCTAACTTTGAACCTGTGATCCTCCTGTCTCAGCCTCCCAAGTACTGGGATTACAGGCATGTGCCACCATGCCTGGCTATAATGTTTCTTCTGTTTATTCTTGAGTGTGGGCTTAGAGTATAATTTCCTTATACTGTTTCTGATTCAGTTTAAGATGCTGCCAGAACTATTTGTAGATGATGAGAAGGCCATCAGTCCAACCTCAGCCACCTCTTCAGGGCGTACACCCCTCACCCGCATTCCTGCAAAGGCCACCAAAGGCAGGCCAGGCCAGATAGTCAAAGAGCACAAGAAAACAGTGGGGCACCAGGTGAGTCTGGGGAGCTGCTGCTGCTGCGCTGCTTCCCCTCTGCTCACATAAAGCCTCGGGTCTTCCTTTTTTAAGCCTCCTCAGTGGGATTCGCAGGTAAGGAAAGACTGGAGCTTCCACCGTGAAGACAACAACATCCACTCATACTCTCTCCACCTACTCTAGTCCCAAGACTTTGTGTCAGCCTTTCCCAAAATAATTTTCTCTGTGTCTTAATTCTTCTAGTGCACATCATCTTTCTCAGATCACTGCTATCTTTGTTTCATTCTCCAGTTGTTTAGTCTCTGAATTTGTACAGAGCATCAGTTCCTTCAGTGCAAGAAAGGGCCCTCTCCTTCCTTTGGTGTATCATGCCCTGTGAGGAGTGGGAAACATTATATACGTGTTTAGTGCTTAAACCTGTGGTGGGGGCTTTGGAAGGGAGGCTGCGCACTAGTCAGTGTAGCGTGTTTTCCTGTGTGTGAGACCCTGCACCCAGTGTAAATAAGAGTAGGGCCTGAGATAGGCCCATAGCCTCCAGTCCTGATCCATGTCCCTAATGGTAACCAATCTCTGCCCATCCTCGCCCATTCTCCACTCATTTCTTCTACTCTTTTAAGACATCTACTTTTTGCAGTATCTTACAGCAAAATTCCTACTTTTCATGATTAAATGGCCTTAAAATTTTTAACGCAAGGTTATATTATGAGTCATATATGACTGAGGTCACATAACAAAGCTACAGAAACCTATATTGAAAGGGGAGTGAGAGAAAGGGGTGAGAGTAGGGCATATGTATATTCAGCAGAATAAGCATGTAAGTGGTAAGAGTTTAGGCAAATTTTGACTGGAAGCCCTAGCCTTTTTGTTTAGTAGCAACTCCCCTTCTTTTTTTTTTTTTTTGTGGTACTAGGGATTGAACCCAGGGGCATTCTACCTCCCAGCTACACCCTCAGCCCTATTTTTTATTCTTTATTTTGAAACAGGGTCTCACGAAGTTGAGGAGGGCCTCACTAAGTAGCTGAGGCTGGCCGCGAACCCGGATCCTCCTGTCTCAGCCTCCCAAGTACTGGGATTATAAGAGTGCGCCACCACACCCGGCTCGCAACTCCCCTTCTGAAGATGGATTAAGTTCATAGGGGGCAAAGTCATGTCCATTAGTGTCATAGGAAGAGAATTTTAAATTGTTTTACATTATATTTGACTTTTGACAAAACTTTGATGCCCTTTCCTCCCCTTTTTCATGCAGTTTCGAAACTCTCTTCATCTGCTTATGGAGACCCTCAATGCCACTACTCCTCACTACGTGCGCTGTATTAAGCCTAACGACTTTAAGTTTCCATTCACGTGAGTACTTCTCAGCTGCTGAATAAAAAAGTGTCCACACTGCATAAGAATTGCCAAACCAAATAAGGAAAAAATATTTGGATAAATCTCCATGTCTCATAGAGGGAAATATTTAGTTAATAGAGGTTTTTTTTTTTCCTTCAGTTTTTGTTCCCTTTTCAGAATATGAGAACCAATTAGTAGTTAGTCTTATGAGGATTTGAAAAGTCAAGGCCAAACAAGCATTTCTAGTTCTCTTTTCTTTTGAATTTACCTCAGTTTGGGATCTTTCTGGCCTTTTGTTAATTTGGGCATTAGTTAAAACCAGAGCTGGCTGGGATAAGGCTGCTTTGGCAAAGGCTTACCTGCCACTATACACCTGTTAAAACCATCAGAGAATGTCTGCTTTTGCTAACATCTCATTCTACTTCAAATACCATGCAAGAGGGGAGAATGAATCTTTCTAGAGGGTTTTTTTCTCAAAATTGAAATATTTCTATAATTTTGAAAGAAATAAATGTACATTTTGAAAACAATTTTCAGGAAATATAGAATAGTATAAAAATAAATGAAAAGGCATCCATAATACCCAGAGAAATAGTTATTACCTGGCATAGATCTTTTTTGACTAACCAACATCCCTTCATTCCTGCTGTACACATATGTGGGGTGTGTGTGTGTGTGTGCGTGCGTGTGTGTGTGTGTGTGTGAGAGAGAGAGAAAGAGAGAGAGAGAGAGGCAGAGGAGAGGGAGAGAGGTTGACAGGAGAAAAAAAACAACAAAAGGGAGTGTCTCATTGTAATTGCTGTTTTATTTTTGCTTTTAACTTAATACATTGTGAACACTTCCCATGTTACACATGACTCTAATCCCAGTATGTGGGAGGCTGAGGTAGGATTGCTGGTTCAAGGACAGCCTCAGCAACATAGTAAGACTCTCAGCAACCTAGCCAGACCCTGTTTCAAAAAACAAAATAACAAAAAGGGCTGGGGGTGTAGCTCGGAGGTAGAGTGCCCCTGGGTTCAATCCCCAATACCACAAAAGGAAAAAAAAAATTCACATCATCATTTTAATGGCTGCAGAGTATTCCATAATATAGATATATACCATCATTTATTTAAATTATTTGTTATTGATGATCATTTAGGTACTTCCAGTAGTGCTATAATGATAATGATCTTTTGTGTGTTTGTGTGTGTTGTACTGGGGATGGAACCCACGGGCCTCTACCACCTAGCTACACCCCCAACCCTATTTTATTTTTTGTTTTGAAACTGGGTCTCCCTAGGTTGCTGAGAGACTCACTTAGTTGCTGAGACTGTCCTCGAACCTGCGATCCTCCTATCTCAGCCTCCCAAGTATTGGGATTACAGTATGTGCCACCACGCCTGGTTTATAACAATCCTTTGCCAAACATTTTTTGCACATTTTTCTGATTATCTTCTTAGAATCATATATTTCTAAAAGTGGAATTTGTGGATCAAAGACCAGGCACTTGCCGGGCGTGGTGGCGCACGCTTGTAATCCCAGTACTTTGGGAGGCAGAGACCGGAGGATCCGGGTTCGCGGCCAGCCTCAGCTCGCTCTCTCTCTCTGTCTCTCTCTCTCTCTCTCCTTAGTGAGGCCCTCCGCAACTTCGTGAGACCCGGTTTCAAAATAAAGTATAAAAAATAGGGCCGGGGGTGTAGCGCAGAGGTAGAACGCCCCTGCGTTCAATCCCTGGTACCGCAAAAAAAAAAAAAAAAAGACCAGGCACTTGATCTGTTATACGTTGTATATATGTATTGAAATATCATAATACCTCTTAAATATATACAAATATCATGTGTTAGTTTAAAAATACATTTTAAAAAGTCCAGGCACATAAGCTCAAGGTTATAATAATACCACTCCACAGGTTATGAGTGCCCGTTTCCCTATCCCCACCAATCCTATTCTCAAGATTCTGCCTTAGACTAGAGGGTAACTCTGAAAGACTGCAATTCTTCCTTCTCTGGCCATCACCAAGAAACCCTCTCTGAAGGAAGGGAGAGGCAGGAAGACATTGCCACGCCCTGAGCTGTGACCTTGCGTCAACAAACTCCATCTCCCACCATCAACAGAAACCTGAGAACACACAGCAGGAGAAGGTGTGGAAGCCTAACAGAGTAACAGAAGTGATCATCCGACTCCAGGGAGACCTTTCTGCGTCCTCTTGTAGTGTCATTTGAAGTTGAAGATGTATGTCATTTGCCTAGTGTGAAATAAATATAAAATGTAATACAAAATAAGAATATTTTCATTGATGTAGACACTGTAAATGCTTAGTATGTACACATTAAGTAGTTTTTAGGACACCAATCATTTTTTAAAAATAACCAAATGATGCATATTTAATTTGTCCTTCCTGTTAGAGAAGTCTTCAGGCTGACCAGTCTTTATTCCAAGGGTGTTA
>PVJS01019862.1:21761-33459 GCA_004027185.1 Glis glis
GGTACCGGGGATTGAACCCAGGGGTGTTCTACCTCCGCGCTACACCCCCGGTCCTATTTCTTATACTTTATTTTGAAACCGGGTCTCATGAAGTTGCGGAGGGCCTCACTAAGTAGAGAGAGAGAGAGAGAGAGAGAGAGAGAGACAGGGAGAGAGAGAGAGAGAGAGATAGCTGAGGCTGGCCGTGAACCCGGATCCTCCAGTCTCCGCCTCCCAAAGTATTGGGATTACAAGCATGCGCCACCATGCCACCACGCCCGGCTAATTCTCTCCCCACTTTCTTATGGAGCTCTCTATTTTGATCACTGCTCCAACTTTTGAATGCTTTCTTTTCTAATTTATCCACTTGGTTCTTTACAAAAGAATTTAAATCCTGACTGGAGCATGGCGTAGCTTGGTTCCTTGTGGATGAATGCCTTCCTCTTTCCAGGTTTGATGAGAAGCGGGCAGTGCAGCAGCTGAGAGCATGTGGTGTCCTGGAAACCATCCGGATCAGTGCTGCGGGGTTCCCTTCAAGGTGAGCCTGGCCTTTTTCAAGTGGAGGGGAGGGAGGCTCCTGTTCTTTAAATAAGCTGATGTGATTTTCTTTTTATAGATGGACTTACCAAGAATTTTTCAGCCGTTATCGTGTCCTAATGAAGCAAAAAGATGTGCTGGGTGACAGAAAGCAAACATGCAAGAATGTCTTAGAGAAACTAATAGTGGTGAGAAAGATTTTTCACTTACCTCTATCTGAATAGATATTAGCCCAAGGTTTTATGGTTCTGACCTGTGAAAACTATGGGATTTTCCATCTAAAATATCACTAATCCAGATTACTTAGGGATGGTCCAGTGGAGAGGCACACTGTCTTAGAGGTTGAGGCTCCCTGTGCTTAGGATGCTAGAACCAATGGGGATAATGATGGTCCACTATCAGGAAACAGAATTGTAAGGTCTGTGCCGACTTGAGACATGTCATTCCTTTTCTAGAGTTTGCTCATTATCAATAACAATTTACATAATACCTACTTATGGATGACACCAGCCAGATGATGTGCAATTAATAAAAATAAATCTTAGCCGGATGTGGTAAGTGCCTATAGTCCCAGCCACTGGCAAGGCTGAAACAGGACGATCACTAGAGCCCATGAATTCGAGGTCAGCCTGAGCAATATAGTGAGACCCTGTCTCAAAATAAATAAATAAATAAATAAATAAACAAATTAAATAAATAAATGTCTTCTCAAGTAACATAGTCTATCTTGACAAGAAATACATTTTAAAGATAAGTATAATATACTTTAGTATCCATATCAAATACTGAGTTAAGTGGAACAAGAAATCAGAGGAAGGCAAAGCCACATCCAGCTGTGAGGAGGAATAATTTCATGAAAGAGGTGTGTTTTATGTCAGGCCCTAAGAATGGGCAAGATTATATAAAAATTGAAAAAATATCCTCAGAGCGATCATGGTGTGAAAAAGTAAGAAAGCATAAGATTTGCTCAGAACACAGTAGGTTTGTTGTTGTTTTTGTTTTTTGTTTTTGCAGTCTAAGATTTGTGAATGGTACAGTAAAAAAATAATTAAGAAAGTAAGGTTGGCATTATACAGAGTTGTGTATGCCAGACTAAGGAGTTCTCAATTATTTTTGTGCATCAGAATCACCTGGAAGGTTTGCGAAAGGCAGATTTCTGGGCCCCACCCCCGGAATTTCTGATTCTTGCCCAATAATTTGCATTTCTAACAAGTTTCCAGGTAATGCTGATGCTGTCTGAGGACTTTGAGAAATACTAGATCTTGAAGAACTTAAGATTCATGAAAGGGTTTTTTTTATATATATTTTTACTTGGATGACGTCACTTTTAGGTAGTTAGTCATAATTACTAGCTATTACCTTGATGTAATTTCTCTTCTTTGGTAATTTTTTTTTTCTGTGAAAGAACTAAGGCCCCTTTCATAGTCATATTTAAAAAGTCTAGTGTTTGTTGAGTTTGACCCAACTTCTTTTTACTGAGTACAGATGGGATCATGGAGCAGAGAGTTGAGGTAGTTCTGCTGGCCTCCTCACCCAGACCACCCCAGGCCTCATTCAGAGCTTTGCAGGGAGTAGGCAGAGGAGCCTACAAAATTGTAGGCAGAGTTGGAGGCTAAGGTGGGAGGTGATTGGAGCATACTATTTTTCAGCTGTGGTATCTATGTCAACTTTATTGAATAGTTTTAGATTTTTTAGATATACTTAAAGGTTTCTGATTTTCTAATTTCATGTATAAGATAGGAGATACCTGCTTACAGTGAAAAGTGATTTTCTCTGTTTTTATGTACAATTTCAAATCAGTGTTTATTATTATACACAAATTCTACTTTTTTGATATGAGAGTGATTAGTAATTTGCATGCTTCCAGATAAGGTGAATCACCAAAAATAGTATACATAACCTCAAAATTTACTTTTGTAGAGTCAGAAGTCAATGAGCAATATAAATGATTGTATTTTTGTGAAAGGAGTTTGAAACTTATGGAAGGATTTTAAATACATAAAGTTTTTTTTGTTTATAATTAGATATTGTTGATGAAGCCCAGAGATAACCGTTTAGAAACTTAACTCTTAATATGAATACTCAAGGATTTTTGGTTTTTTGCTTTTTAACTTTTATTTTATGTGCCTTTATTTCCTGCTTTATTCTTCACACTGGTGTTTTTGTCCCTTCAGCTTGCTCATGGAATATACAGCCTGATGTAATGCTTACAGCCTGGGTCATTCAGAGGGAGTGTCAACATCTCCATTTCCTTGAGATGTTTAAAATACAAACAAGCAAATAATAGCTGCCTATAACCCACAGCCAAGTTTTGGGCCTCAGATAATAATTCCAGGTAGAATAATTCTGGAAAATAACTCTTAAACTACAGTTTTCCTTAAAACATCTTCTATTTGCTCAACTTGCATAGGATCAAAAATCTGGCTCCATTAGTTAATTTTGACATAGCCCAAGTTTTAGCTAATAGATTCATCCCTTTGCTGATTCTGCTTTTAGACATATTTTTTTCTCTTTTAAATTTCTTTTATATAGTCATTATTTCTGAGAATACAATTTCTTCCTAGGACAAGGACAAATACCAGTTTGGTAAGACAAAGATCTTTTTCCGTGCTGGTCAAGTAGCCTATCTAGAAAAATTGAGGGCAGACAAACTGAGGGCTGCCTGCATCCGGATCCAGAAGACCATCCGAGGGTGGCTGCTGAGGAAGAAGTACCTACGCATGCGTAAAGCAGCCATCACTGTGCAGAGATACGTACGGGGATACCAGGCTCGATGGTAGGTCTCCTAGGGACCTGTCCATTCTTACTCATGGGCTCCTAAGGCTAGGGTGCCCATCTAATCCATTGTTCAACCGCACACAGGTTTGAATGGTTGCCCTGTCGGAGAAGTCAGCATCTCACCCCCTTCTTCATTTCAAGGGATAACAAATAACTGATAGGACAGTTAAATAGAATAAAATTTCACTTAGCCTTATGAGTGATTCTGGTTTACCCTCAAAAAAATTATAAATTACTACCTACTCAGGTCCTCAGAATTTCTTTATACTTTTATATGGATTTTGAAGAAGCCATGTGCAAATTAAAATAGTCATGAATATGAACTGGTTAATAGTGATTCCATTGAGGAGCTTTTAGGAACAATTAACTGAGAAGGTCTGGAGAAGAATTTCACTTCAGTGTGACTACACATTAGAACAATTTTAAGTTAGACGTACAAGTAGAAATGAATTAATGATGAAGAACATGTACTTAAACAGATGCAGGAAAAATGTGGCACATTAACAATGGATAGAGATAAGAAAGTTGGTAGTAAGTAAATATAGGATTACTATGTACATCGGTCTGCTTTGTAAAGGGGACATTCTGGGGTAATGAGCCCCTGTCCTTAGAAAGAATGAATTCTTATGAACTTCACTTTCTTTAATGTAAAATCTGGAAATATGGGACATCAACTTTTCAGAACTAGGGACGGATCAAATGAGATAATGCAAAAACAGTTTTGTAAACTATAACTTGCCATGCAAATATGAGCAAATACAAACGTTGCCTTATGTCGTACACATTATTAGAATAATCCACTGGAGGGACTACTCATTATGCCTAAGACAGTGGCACTGACTTTTTGCATTTTTCTGATTACTGATGACACGCTACTATGTTCTTTGGCCAGCTATGCTAAGTTTCTACGCAGAACCAAGGCAGCAACCATCATTCAGAAATACTGGCGCATGTACGTGGTCTGCAGAAGGTACAAGATTAAACGAGCTGCCACTATTGTTCTTCAGGCTTATTTGCGAGGCTATTTGGCCAGAAATAGGTATCACAAGGTGAGGTCTTATTTTCCACTTTTTAAATTCATTCTATTAACATTAATTAAAATCCACATCTCTACATAATACCATGGGGGCTGCTAGGACATAGCAGCCATATGGAGACAATTGAAATGTATTTTAAAATATTTAATAATTACATATATTTATTAGCAAAACTATAGAAACGAAAATTTCCATTTATCCTCTTATCTATGAATTTTGAAAAAAAAAAGTAGGTATGTACCAAACTACCACAAACTTGGAGGCTGAAAAAACAGAAACTTATTCTATCACCCTTCTGAAGGCCTAAACTCCAAAATTGTTATCACTGGGCCCAAATCAAGGTGTTAGTAGGACTTGACTTTGTCAGAAGCTCAGGGAGAGCCCATTCCTTGCCTCTTCCAGCTGCTGGTAGCCACCAGCACCTCCTTGTACTTGTGGCCACATCCTTCCACAATTTCTGCTCTGTCATGTGTGTTTATGTGGGTGTGTGTGTGTGCATGCCTAACTGAGGTTGAACCCAGAGGCATTCTATCTCTGAACTATACCCCCAATACCCCCCTTTTTGTTTTTGTTTGTTTGTTTTGAAATGGGATCTTGCTGGGTTGCTGAGAGTCCCGCTAAATTGCTGAGGCTGATCTTGAACCTGCGATTGTCTTGTCTCAGCCTCCCAAGTACTAGAATTAAGGTGTGTGCTACCATTCCCGTTTTCTGTTCTTTTTTTTTTTTTCTTGGAGGTACTGGGGATTGAACCCAGGAACATTCTATGTATATAGCCTATGCTTAACCGTCTTTAGTGCAAAGAAAATTAATCTCATAAGGTGAGCTTTTTTTTCTAAATTGTGTATCAGTTTAAGGGAGTATCGTGACTTATTTTTTTAGAAAATATAACATTGAATCAAAAGTAAGAGTAGTTTATTTCACATCTTCATACTTTTTGTTTTCCTGTTAAAGCCCGATCCCTCCCACCTTTGAATCTCATAAATGGATTGCTTTTTCATTTAAAACAGGAATTGGCAATCACACTAGAATGGTATTCCTCAATATGGCAAACAAGTGTTTCATTGTTTTGTTTCTTGGGGAAAAAATCAATAAATCAGTAATCAAGTTTTAGTACCCCAAGTATTGGCTCTACCGACAGCCTCTATTGGCCTTTGACGGCCTACTGGCCATGCCTCATGTCCTTTTGCAGACCTAATAGGCAGTGAGGTGGTGCAACAGCGAGGACGGGGGGACGGGCTGGGGATATAGCTCAGTGGTAGAGTGCTTGGCTGGCAAGTGCAAGGCAATGGGTTTCATCCCCAATATTGCAAAAAACGAAAACAAAACAAAACAAAAAACAGTGAGGATAGTGGGGAGATCTAATTTTAACACTACATAGTTCACAGAGTACCTGATTCTGTTAGTTTTATAGTGGATCATCTGTTGTTAACAGAACCATACACCAATAAGAAACTTTCTCTCTCTTTTTTTGAATTCTTATCCTTTTATTAATCTGATACATTTTATATAGTCAGCTTCCAAGTGTATACTCTGTTTATAATCATACATATCACATGTGACTGTAACACATTTTTATGTTTCTCAAATCACTTTATAAAGTCTACTTTTCATATCAGTTTTAAAAATAATATTATGCCTCCATATTTCTGTGATATGTATAATCCACATAATACATTGTTGATTCAACTTTTGTGTCTTTCCCTTTAGGTAACATATGAATTCTCAGCTTGAAATTGGTTGATAGGGTTGAACCTTGAGTCTAGTCCAGGGTCTGACCTTATGTACCTTTATTCTTTTCTGCAGATACTCCGTGAGCACAAAGCAGTCATCATTCAGAAGTGGGTCCGGGGCTGGCTGGCTCGTACACACTACAAGAAGAGCATGCATGCTCTCATTTACCTTCAGTGCTGCTTCCGGCGGATGATGGCCAAGCGTGAGCTGAAGAAGCTCAAAATTGAGGCTCGCTCTGTGGAACGCTATAAGAAGCTCCACATTGGCATGGAGAACAAGATCATGCAGCTGCAGCGCAAAGTTGATGAGCAGGTGTGTTTCTAAAACGAGCTCTGAAAGGGGAGCATGCCTGAAGAAATCCACTGGGATTATTTTCAATGTTGTTTCCCCTCGACTTTACCTTTAGTCTAAGCAGAAAGTAAAATAATGACAGTAATGAGCATGGAAATAATGATGAGCTCATTCCTTGGACTGCAGTTACAACGACTGAGGCAGGGATTTATTTATTTATTTTATTTATTTATTTATTTATTTATTTTTTTGCGGTACCGGGGATTGAACCCAGGGGCTTCTACCTCCAAGCTACACCCCCGGCCCTATTTTTTATCCTTTATTTTGAAACCAGGTCTCACGAAGTTGCGGAGGGCCTCACTAAGTAGCTGAGGCTGGCTGAGAACCCAGATTCTCTGGTCTCCGCCTCCCAAGTACTGGGATTATAAGCGTGCGCCACCATGCCCGGCTAGGGATTTATTTTATAGAATACCCTAACCCTAACCCACCCCAAACCTTTATGACCAATGGTCATTTTGTACTTTATACTTTACAGAACTCTTTCACCATTATCATTTATTTGCATGTGGTATAATATTCTTTTTATAGATGAATTGTTTAGCACTGACATGGAAAAAGAAGCAGGAAGATGTCCATGCTTCTGAGGAACTTACAGTGTATTTGCACAGATAAAAATTGATTGTTTAGTAGTTGTTACTAAATAATATTTTAGCATATACAGGTGATATAAAGACATTAAGAAAACTAATAAGTAAATGATAAGGATAGCAAAGAAAAACAGGAATCAGAATAAAATGAGATTTATCAGAAAGATTTTCTGAATGAGATGAAAGAAATTTTGAGGTACTACATATAGAAATTTGTAAGAAATTTGTGATTTTTAGTTCATTTTATCATTCTTATGTATCATTTAGCTGGTACGTGATTTTTAGTAGATCTATTTTCAGAAGCAAGTATATAGTCCCCTA
Source organism: Glis glis (assembly GCA_004027185.1). Classification (NCBI taxonomy): domain Eukaryota; kingdom Metazoa; phylum Chordata; class Mammalia; order Rodentia; family Gliridae; genus Glis; species Glis glis. The sequence continues at coordinate 29,083 of PVJS01019862.1, forward strand.
TTTCTGGATTAAAAATCAGGAAATGAAGAATTTGCTATGTTAACTTGCCTTGTGAGTATGAGAAACCACATCTGTATTGCATATCATATACAAGAGAACTAACTGTGCTGTGTATTGTGTGACTAAGGAGTTATGGTGTGCTATTGTAGATGCTGAGCCAGTAGGAACTAATGTCCAAATTCCTGTGCACTCCTTACTCATCGTGGCCTGGCCCAGGCAGCCCCATGCAGCTTTAATGCAAGCTGTTCTGTAGATGTCTCATTGTTACAGATTTGGTTAGGTACTGTATCAGAGCTATATTGATATAGCATAAATCTGATTAATATGCATTTCTCACTAAATATATTTGATTATTCATATTATAAGTGTATATTTACTTATTGATACTTATATGTATTTGAAGAATAAAGACTACAAGTGCCTCATGGAGAAACTGACCAATCTGGAAGGAATATACAACTCTGAGACTGAGAAACTACGAAGTGATTTAGTACGCCTTCAACTAAGTGAGGAGGAAGCTAAGATTGCCACTGGACGGGTCCTTAGTCTACAAGAAGAAATTACCAAACTGAGGAAAGACCTGGAACAAACTCGGTCAGAGAAAAAATCCATTGAAGAACGAGCAGATAAATACAAACAAGAAACTGAGCAGGTAGAAACTAATGTCTATATTTCTGTCTACTCTCTACGCAAAGTAAATTGACTGTCATCTTTATCTGGTCCATGTGGCTCAACATTCATTTTAATTGAAGGTGTAATAAAATTTCAGTTGGTTTTCTATTCGCATTAGTGTTTCCCATATCACGGAATAGACTATAGATCTTTTAGTAGAACCTTTGGACTCTAGTAAGAACAGAGGCAAAGTAGTATTTTAATAATGGGATTAATGGCCAAGACCTACTGTCTTAGTCTGTTTTCTGTTGCTATAACAAAATACCTGAGACTGGGTAATTTATAAATAATAGAGGTTTATTTAGCCCACAGTTCTGGAGGCTGGGAAGTCTAAGAGCATGGAGTTAGCATCTGGCGAGGGCCTTCTTGCTGCATCATAACATGGCAGAGGGTATCACATTGGTGAGACAAAGCAAGTGTGCAGACAGAGCTTGCTTTTATAACTAAGCCACTTCCTTGATAACCCATTAATTCATAAATGGGTTAATCCATTCACAGGAGCAGAGCCCTCAATGACCCAATCACTTCCCCATGGTCTCATCTCCAAATGTGTCTTTGACACATGAAATTTAGGGGACACATTCAAACCCTAGTACTTACCATCACCTTTTTTCTTTAAAAGTGGTCTGGATGGAATATAGACTCCTTTTTCTTAAGTAAGGATAACATGATTACTAAGCAAATCAAATAATGAACTGTCAATACCTAATAGTAGGGATCCTTAAGGAAACCTGCACTAAAACTGTGTTAAGAAGTCCATCTGAGAGAAATCCAGACGTCTACACTACACGTTGATTGTAGCCAAGAGCCACTATGTAGATAGAACCCCCCAAAAATCCTTATAGACTAATCAGTGCTTCCATGCTACAGAATTGTTTTAATTTATATCAAAACTTATTAAGTACAGAAAACAGTACATTCAAGTAGTGATGAAATATATTATTTAAATGTTTCTAAAAGTACTTCAACATCAAGCTTACAAGAAAATAGGAATTGATTTTGAGAGAGTTTACTGGGATTACCATCTTTAAATGAAACAGAGTTGACTGTGTCTGCTGTAAATTCAGGCAAGAATCCTGATATGCTTTTTCTGTACTGATTTTTAAATGTTAACAGTAACATATGCAGTGAGATCTTCAGCAAGAGCTTAGATGTGACTCAGTGAGGATAGCATAGCTAGTAAAATTGCAATCCTGTCATGGTATTCAGGGTTTATATAAAATAATTTTCCTCTTTAAAGCCATGTTCTTGCCTTTCTAGTCTGATAGAATAGTACACATGAGCAGATTCAGATTTCTCCTTTTTTTATTTCATTATCTTCTACTTTTCAAAGGAATAGCTGTAGGCACTACCATTAAATCTTTTGATGGAATGTAGTGATAGGGAAAGAATGAAACCATTTTACTGTGACATCTAGCTTCATGATTAGGAAAAGGGCATTCTCAAATTAATCAAGATGCCTAGAAAGTTACACTGGAGCTGAGTCTTTATTTTTTGTTTTGGTATTGGGGATTGAACCCAGGAGTGTTCTACCTCTGAGCTACACTCTCAGCTCTTTTTTGATTTTTTGTTTTGAAACAGGGTCTTAGTAGGCTTCTGAGAGCCTCACTAAGTTACTGAGGCTGGTTTTGAACCTGTGACCCTCCTGTCTCAGCCTCCCAAGTACTGGGATTACAGGTGTGCACCACCATGCTGAGCCTAGAGCTGGTTCTTAACCAGGAGTATCTCAGAATCTCCTGGAGAGTTTTTAAAAAGTGACCTGCCCAGTCTCTGGGAGTGTGAGGTAGGCACCTGTATTTTGGAAAAGCACTACAAGTGATTGGTTGCATACACCTGACCAGGAACAGTTTCTCTCAAGAGCCCCTAGGGACCTTGGGCCTTTCCAATAGTGGATGTTCAGGCCATATCAGTACAGAGTGAAGAGACAAGATCATCAAAGAGGATACTTACTAGACTGACTTTGTCTTAGCACAGTGCTGTTACCTATTTTCTGGTCTCCAGGGATCCTTAGTCATAGAGCCCTCTTTCCCTGTCACTAACCCCTGTGTGATAAGAGGTTTGTCTACCACCTTTCTCTTCTTTATTAATAATTTCATTGTTCCTAGAATTTAAACTTGAGAAAGGAATTCACATTTCACTAATCACAAGTACACTTTTTTTTGTTTTGCGGTACTAGGGATTGAACCCAGGGGCATTCTACCTCCAGTCCTATTTTTCATTCTTTATTTTGAAACAGGGTCTAACTGAGACAGGATCCTCCTGTCTCAGCCTCCCAAATACTGGGATTACAAGTGTGCGCCGCCATGCCCGGCTTATACATTTTATTCTAAAGATGCACTGTGTAATTTATGTACTTCACAAAGTTACCTTTGGTTTTGTTTTTTGCTTCCTGGGAATCCTTATCTATCCAGGAATGAGAAAGTTAAGGGTCGGTGCTTTTTTAAAAAATCATGGTGAAATATTTAAAATATAAAATTTGCCATTTTTCACTACTTTCACATGTGCAGTTCTGTGGCAGTAAGTATATTGACATTGTTATAAGGTCAATGCTGACTTCAAAATGGAATGAAGCTCTTAAAAAGAGACAAAAAGGAAATTCTCTTTCTCAAGATAGATAGCAGGGAGCACCCGAAGGTCTTAACTGAATTTTCAAAACTTAAAACCTTCATGACTTTCTTAATCTCTGCACTTTAAATCATGAGTACACGTGAGTTTTGTGATACAGTGCTGAGATGAAAAGATATTATCGGTGCTTTGAGAACAGATGCTTATTAGGTGTCAAGTAATTGCTAAATGTTTAGCAGATAAAACAATCATCACCTTCCTTGTCCTCTAGGAATTTATAATCTATGAGAGAAGAGACAAAAGTAAATCATTTATATAAGGGCTACCAAGAGGCATATACAGAGTCTTGCAGTAGCCCAGAAAAAAGACATCTCATGGAAGGGATTTCCAACAAGGGTCTCTGGAAAGAGTAACTGAGCCAAGTTTGACAGATGACTGGACATAACCAGGCGAAGACAAAGGCACGGAGACAGTGGAAGCAAAGAGTGACTTCTATGTGTGCTTTGCACTTAGTAATCAGGCTCCCTCTATTTCAACCATCTTAGTTTATTGTTTCATTTTATAGCTGGTATCAAATCTGAAGGAAGAAAATACTTTGCTGAAGCAGGAAAAAGAGGCCCTCAATCACCGTATCGTGGAGCAGGCTAAGGAGATGACAGGTAAGGCTCATGTGGGCCCAACCTACTGCACACCATCCAGCCCCACACCAAAGTTTTATCAATTACAATTTTGCTTAGGGCTTAAATATTATAAAAGGTTGAGGCTATCATCAGTAAATTTACAAAGTTAGAAGCAGCAAGAGCCTCAAATATTTTGATTAAAGTAGTTGGCAACTTGTAAGCCTGTTCTTTCTACCTAGCAGTGTGAACTCATTTTCATTCAATGTCATGTGTAATTTTTTAAGTTAGTTTGTTATGCATGTATGATTTATCAGTTATGGCATATAAGATTTCTATTGATTTAGTAAGAATTCTTGAGCTAACATGTATAGGTGTGTGTGTTTGTGTGTGTGTTGGTTTATTTATTTATTTTTTTTATTTTAGTTTTTAGCAGTAGTGGGGATTGAACCCAGGGCCTCATACATGCTAGGCAAACACTGTACCACTGAGCTATACCTCCAGCCCACCCCCCCCGTTTTTT
>PVJS01019863.1:0-33260 GCA_004027185.1 Glis glis
TTTTTGCGGTACCGGGGATTGAACCCAGGGGCGTTCTACCTCCGCGCTACACCCCCAGCCCTATTTTTTTATACTTTATTTTGAAACCAGGTCTCACGAAGTTGTGGAGGGCCTCACTAGGTAGAGAGAGAAAGAGAGAGAGAGAGAGAGACAGGGAGAGAGAAAGAGAGAGAGTGAGCTGAGGCTGGCCGCAAACCCGGATCCTCCGGTCTCCACCTCCCAAGTACTGGGATGACAAGCCTGCGCCACCACGCCCGGCTAAGGTAAGTTTAAAGGAGCCGATTGAGAGGAGAGCCCGAGGTCCCGGTCGCACACACATATCGAATGCTTGCCCTCTCCCAGCTCCGCGGCAGGGGCCAGGGGCTCAGCCAAGTCTCCAGCAGGTGCCTGCAAGCGGATGACACTTGAGGACCGTGTCCTGAGTCCCTGTGTCCTCAGGAGCTGGAGCTCCAGCCCCCCAGGTCAGCCGTACCTGAGCGGAAGGTGACCTCAGAAAAGGACGAGTGTCTCCAGGTGTCGGGGCGGAACTCCTGGCTGAGGGTGTCTTTGGGGAGCGCGTCCCGGAGGGCCCGTTTCAGGGGGTCGTCCGTGTCCAGTAGCTGCAGGAGGTGACTCCACACGAAGGACCCCACTGGGGAGGAGCGACGACGGGGCTGCAGCTGTGACAGCCCAGAAAAACCCTCCGAGCCCACCCAGGCTGCCGCCCACACGCAGGGGGCCTCGCGGGGGGTCTATAGCCGAGGCTGCGCCATGGCTTAACGGAACCCAGAAACGGAGCCTGTGCATGGAATTCAGACAAGCTTCTGGAAGGGAAAGGAAGTATCCTGGGGGAGCCCTGGCATGAAAGTCAGTCCCGAGTCTGGATCCCAGTTCTAACGCATACAAGCTGTGTGACCCCAGGGTGATCACGCTATTCTCTGAACCTCAGTTTCCTCATCTGTGAAATGGGAAAGTCAGGCCTCATTTGGAATCCTAGTTCGACTGCACACAAGTGCAGCCTGAGAGGGTCACTCCACCTCTCTGAGCCTCAGTTTCCTCATCTGTAAAAGGAAACAACCTTTTCGCAGGGCTGTTTGTAAAGATTAGTTCAAGCCAAGTATGGTGGCACACGCTTGTAATCCCAATACTTGGAAGGCTGAGACTGGAGGATTCAGGTTTGCGGCCAGCGTCAGCTACTTAGTGAGGCCCTCCGCAACTTAGCAAGACCCTGTTTCAAAATAAAGAATAAAAAATAGGGCTGGGGGTGGAGCTCGGAGGTAGAATGCCCCTGGGTTCAATCCCCAGTACAAAAAAAAAAAAAGATTAATTAGTTCAGAGCCTGGACTAAAACACTAAGTATCTTGCAGAGTGGACAAAGGTGGGTTCCATGCAATCCATGAGGAGATCCTCTCAGGGTCCCTGGGGGGATACCGATGGGAACGAGTCCAGTGCGGGATAATAGAGTTTAATGGGCACCGCCAGCCCTCGGTTGTCCTAGACTCTCAGAAGGCCACTGCAAAGCTTCTAGAAGAGTCCCCCATCGAACGTTGCTGGCTTTGAGGGGATATGGCACCCATTAATCCACTTGGCACCGCAGCCTGCCCCACAGGCCTCTGTTGCAGGGAGCCCCTGGCCAGTCCCCCGCGAGTGGGCTCGGCAGCCTGCTTGATGCGGCTCACGACAAAGCCCCCTTCCTCCCGCCACACATCACACCCGGGCTTGAAACCAGCGCAGCTTCTAGCGGAGCCCTCTTCCGAAGGTCGTTCAGCAAGGCCAGATGGGACTTCTTCCCCGCTTCGGTGCTGGCGCGGACCCAGGGCTCAGTGGTGCTGGGGAGGCTCTGCCGCTGAGCCGCACCACAGCCCCACGCCTTCAGGGAAATTATCCTAAAGTCAGATCACTCGAGGGCCGCGGGTAGACATGCAGGAGGTTTATTTGGGTCACTGTTTCTAACTGAACAAGACCAGGAGCACCTAAGTGGCCCTCGGAGGGACAGGGACAGGGACAGGTAAGACGCGCCACAGGACAAGCTCCCAGCAGAGCACTGTGTGGCTATAGCTACGAGTCCCTAGAAGGAGCCCCAGACGCGGCCAGGCAGAAGCAGGGACGGGAGTACACGGAGTGTCCGGCAGACCTGGAGTCCCAGCTGCTACTAAGGAGACAGAGTCGTGTGTCGCTTGGTGACAAGGACACGTTCTGGACAATATGTCATTAGGCAGTTTCCTTGGGCAGCCACTGTGGCGTGCATTCACACAGACTGAGCAGGCCACAGCGTCACGAGGTCACACGATGTCACAGGACTGTCATCAAATCACCAGAAGTCACTGCGCCATGCGGGACGGTGCACCTGTGCTGGTTCCTGCATTACAAGTCCTGCCGTGACACACCCGAGGGCTATCGGGACCTTCAGGAAGCAGCAGCCGGACCGGAGAGGAAGGCCGCGCTGATCCCTGTCGTCGGCTTTGAAGTCTGACCGCACAGCTACACCGCAGTAACAGCAGCAGTGAGGACGTGTTCCCTACGCCTCACCTACGCGCTCCCAGCGTCTTCCCGCACTGTGCGTTCAACGCTCCTACACTCTATGAGGGCGGGGCTGTGATCGTCCCCATTCCACACGTGCAGAAACAGAGGCTGTCACTACGGTTGGACAACTTGTCCAAGGGTGTCCAGGCAGGGAGTGGCTGGGGTTTGAAGCCAGGCATTCTACCGTTTTGTTTTTGTTTGTTTGTTTGTTTGTTTGTTTGTTTGCAGTACTGGGGGTTGAACCCAGGGGCATTCTACCCCCGAGCTACACCCCCAGCCCTATTTTTTATTCTTTATTTTGAAACAGGGTCTCACTAAGTTGTGGAGGCCTCACTAAGTAGCTGAGGCTGGCCGCGAACCCGGATCCTCAGGTCTCAGCCTCCCAAGTACTGGGATTACAAGCGTGTGCCACCATGCCGGCTACCGTTTTTATTTTTCATTTTTGGAACAGGGTGTCGCTAAGTTGCTGAGGCTGGCCTCAAACCTGCGATCCTCCTGGCTCAGCCTCCCAAATACTGGGATGATAAGTGTGCACCACCACGCCCGACTGGGAATTTTTTTAAAAAGTCAGTTGAACTTATCTTTGACTTTGTGCCTTTGGATTCAGGAACTATGTTCAGAGTCCCCTGGTGAAACGGAAACAGATTTGCACAAGCTGCCCTCCTCTGTCTTGTGTCTCTCTTTCAGGGGCTGTGTGGTGACCTGGCCAAAGCTAGAAGGGCCCTGGGTGACTCCCATCCCATTTTACAGATGAGGAAACTGAGGACCTGGGAGGAGAAGCAGCTTGTCCAAAGTCACCTCTCAGTCGAATGGGGACTGGAATTGCCACACAGGGAAGAGGCACGTGGGCGACTTGTTTAGATGACATGGAGGGAGAGGATGCTCTGAGACCCCCCCCACTCACCAGTCCCAGCCAGCCCCGCCCCAACACCCTGCCGCTGCCCCACTCACCCTGTGTGGACCGCTCGCCCGCCTGGGTGCGCCGCACCTGGGCAAACACCTCCTCCCCGGGGCACCTCATCAGAGCCAGGTAGGCATGGATGCGGAGCTCGGCATCCTCCTCAGGGGTCTGGTACAGGCGGGAGAGCGCGGATCGCTGGCTAGGGCAGAAGGAAGCCATCACTGGGTGCCCGCCCACCTCTGCCCCGCTCCACAGGCCCCCTGCCCGCCCCCGCACTCGGCACCCGTCTACCATGGGCAGCAGCCCTGAAGCGCACCCAGGACCCCACTGCGGGAGGGGGCCGGGCGGCCACTCACGTCTAATCCCCCACCTCCAGCAGCCCTCAGAGCCTCACCCGTAACAATACTGAGAACAGGTAGGTGTGGCTGCACCCAGGAAACCTTTATCCACAGTAAGAGCAAGTCCCTGACATGCTGGAAACGAAATGCCCTGTGTCCCCAAGCCCCCTTCCAAGCGAGCCATGTCCCCACCCTATGACTTGCCCTCAGTACCTCTTGGCTTCCTTCACAGCACAGCCACCCACCGGTCAAACAACAGGTGTTTACTAAGCACCTACTTTGTGCCTGCGCTGTGCTAGGTGACAGCCCTGAGAGAGACCAACCAGGCCTCCTCCACCTGACACAATGCTCACCTTCTAGCTCAGAAAACAAGATTAACACTCGAAAGACACAACACAGTGTGTGGTGATAAGCACTAAAGATGGAAAAATAAAGATAGGAAACTAGGGCTGGGGGAGCCATGAGGTTCAATTTCAGGTGAAAGTCAAGAGAGACATAGCAGCAAACACAACTTTCAAACAGATGCCGACAGGAGGTGGAGGAGTGAGGCCAAGGACACTAGGGAGAAGGTTCCAGGAAGGGGGGCTGCATGTGCAGAGGGCCTGAGGCAGGACTGGACCGTGTGTTTGAGGAAGGACGCACAGCAATGTGGCTGGGGAGCGGGGTGATAGAAGATGAGGCCAAGAGGTGCTTGCAGGTCAGAGGTCAGTTCACACAGGGCTCTGCAGGTCACTGTAAGTGCTTTTGCCTTGATGCTGAATGAGGGGGGAGTGCCAATAAAACTTTATTCACAAAAACATCCAGCAGCCGGGCGTGGCGGCGCACGCTTGTAATCCCAGTACCTTGGGAGGCTGAGACCAGAGGATCCAGGTTCGCAGCCAGCCTCAGCTACTTAGTGAGGCCCTCCACAACTTCGTGAGACCCAGTTTCAAAATAAAGGATAAAAAATAGGGCCAGAGGTAGAATGCCCCTGGGTTCAATCCCCGGTATCGCAAAAAAAAAAAAAAAAAAAAAAAAATCCCCGCAGAAGCTGGGCATTGGTGGCCTACACCAATAATTCCAGTACTTGGAAGGATGAGACAGGAGGATCACAGGTTCGAGACCAGCCTCAGCAACTTAGCGAGACTCTCTCAGCAATCTAGTGAGACCATTTCTAAAAAAAAAAAGAAAAAGAATAAAAGGGGTAGGGGCTATAGGGTGTAGTTTGAAGGTAGAATACCCCTGGGTTTAATCCCCAGTACCCCACACACACACATTCAGCAGAGCCAGGCATACTAGTATATGACTGTATCCCAGCAACTAGGGAAACTGAGGCAAGAGGATCGCAAGTTTGAGTCCAGCCTGGGCAATTTAGCAAGACCCTGTCTCAAAATAAAATCAAAAGGGCTGGGGGTGTAGCTCAGTGGTAGTGCGCCCCTGGGTTCAATCCCCAGTATCAAAAAAAAAACACCTCAAAAACCAGACAGCTGTCCAGGAGGTGGCGTGGCCTGCAGCTCGCCGACCCCTGCACTCCAGGGTCTGGAGCACGTGATGGTGTTGGTAATCACACACTCAGCTGTGTGTTTATCCTGTGAATAATCTGCCCCCACCGCCAGACACAGACTCTGCGAGAACAGAGACCAGACACCTGTTCGCGCCGCGCCTGCCCTGGTGCCCGGGACCGAGTAGGGTCTCAGTAAATGTGGTAAATGAATGAAGAGACGAAGAAGTGAATTAACAAGACCCCCCCCCCGCCCAATCCCAACTCCCATGAAGAAGCATGAGGAGCTCACGTCTGCGGAGCAGGGGACCCTCCGGAAGGCCTGGATGGCCCCCAGCCGGACCTCGGGGGCACCGCTCGGCAGGGACACGCAGGCGCTCAGCGCGGGGGTGAGGGCTGCAGCTGCCAGGCCGGCGTTGCCGATCGCCTTCAGCACGAGCTGGAGCTGGAACAAGATGGCGACGGGGCCGTGAGGCTGGGGCTCGCCTGCCTGGCCGGGGCCCTGAGCCGGTGCTGGACACTAGCCGTCCTCACCTGGCCAGCATCCGCGGGCTCCTGCACGGTGCAGCTCTCTCCCACGGCCTCTCCCAGGATCCTCATGAGGGAGCCGACGCCGGGCAGCTGAGCACAGGACCCATCCAGAGCGGCACAGAGGTTGTGCACCAGGGCCGAGATGCCCAGGAAGGCGCCGGGGCTGGCCCCTGGAGACTGCAGCAGTGGCTGGGGACAGACGGCGCCCATCCCACCCAGAGAAGGCTGGTAAGTGGCCCTTCACAGGCCTGCCCTGTGCACCCAGATCTCGTCTGGCTGCACCCTGCTTCACCTGGAGCTCTTCCTAAAAACACGGGGGCTGATCCCCACCCTGAAAATGTGCACAGGGAGCAGTTGTAAATGCACCCAGGGCACCCGTTCTTGGGTCTAGGATGGAACTGCACCCTTGGGCCAAAGGGAAGCAGACTGGAGGGGACAGTGGGCAGAGATCAAAGACATTCTAGGATACAGGACAACCATACATGAGTACAAGGCAAGGAATTGCGCAGCCACGGGTGCCGACAGCGCCTAGGCCGAGAAGCCCTGGGTTAAGTCACCAGTTTAGGAGAGCCGGGTCAAGATCCCCAAGTAGAACCTGTTGGAAAATCCTGGGCAAAAGGTCTACCCCATCCTACAAGGCAATACCTCAACCACCGCCTCCCAGGACCTATGAAATGCTCAAGAAATAAAGCCCAAGCTCTCTCTTTACAACCAACGGGCAAAACCAGCGAGCCAGCCTCTAGGGTCCCCAGCTTTCCTACCGCCTGCACAGCTGCGCTCCAGAGAAGCTGTCCATCCCGGGACCCTGGGACAGCAGCGCGGAGGCCACAGTCCCTCTGTACCACAGAGGAGACCAGGCCACACCCATGGGGTCCCAGCTGCCAGCCAGCCCATTTCCCCCAAATAGAATCCCCGCCTCCACTGTAGGAGTGAGGGGGCCGGCTGCAGAGGGGTGACAAGGCCACCATCAACAGAAGTAACCCCAGAGCCAGGCCCTACACCAGGAAGGGGATCAGGAAGTAGCGAGTTACCTACTGCTTTTGGGTTTTTTTGTTGTTGTTGTTGTTTTGTGGGTTTTTTTTTTTTTTTTTGCGGTACCAGGGATTGAACCCAGGGGCGTTCTACCTCCACGCTACACCCCCGGCCCTATTTTTTATACTTTATTTTGAAACCGGTCTCACGAGGTTGCGGAGGCCTCACTAAGTAGCTGAGACTGGCCGAGAACCCCGATCCTCCGGTCTCCACCTCCCAAGTACTGGGATTACAAGAAGTGCACCACCATGCCCAGCTGCTTTTGTTTTTAATATAATTTCTCTAAATGCAAGCTGAGATCATTTCAGTTTTGAAATGGCGACATTTAATGACCAGTTCACGGCTGCCTGCAAGTCCCTGGGGACCCTCAGGACCTCCTCCAGCAGCCGCTGAGCACCTACCTGCCAGGCCCTGCTGCTAACACACCTGTCCTCCCCCTCCCCCTGCCTCTTGCAGATGAGGAAGCTGAGGCCGAGAGGGTAAGTGACTTGCCTCAGCGGCCCAGCTGGCCTTGACCTGGAGGGCCGGCTCCCAGGTGGGGCGCTCATGCTTCTCTAAATGCAAACTGGGCTCACACCTAGAACACAGGCCCCACGCCCTGGGTACAAACAGTGGCCTCTGTTTGTGCTAAGATGACCCACGTGGGCTCGGTCCTTTCACAGGGTGCATGAGCGTGCGAGGGTGTTTACACATGTGCCTGTGTGTGCGATTCAGTGTACATGTTTAGAATCTCAGCACTTCTGTGTGTTCCAGTGTGTGTGTGTGTGTGTGTGTGTGTGTGTGTGTACCGCAGGAGACGCATGTTCCTGGTGGGAACCTGTGTGCACGTCTCTGTGTGTGTGTATGTGTGTATATGTGTGTGTGTGTGTGTGTATGTGTGTGTGTATGTGTGTGTGTGTGTGTGTATGTGTATCTAATGCCCAAGTGCCTCCAGCACATGTGTGTGCGTGTGCCCTGGTGTGGCCCAGTGTGTGTGTACATATGTGTCCACGCAAGTCCCAAGGTATCCTGGGGTGTATGCGCATGTGTCCAGGTATGGGTGGGTGTCCCCACGTGTTCCCTTATGTCAGTGTCCTGCCGCATGTATTCACACACATCAGTATGTGTGTGCATGCACACCTCGAGGTATGTGTGTGCAAGTCTTGGTGTGTCTTGCCTTATTGTATGCGTGTGTCTCACTGGGTCTTACTACGTGGGTGCACACGTGTCTGTGTACCTGTGTGTATGTGTCGCTGAGTGTCCTTCTGTGTGTTCTGGGGTGGGGGGACATTCCTCAGTGTGCACATGGGTCTGAGTGTGTGCCAGTGTGAGTGTGCCTGTTGCACTATGCGTGGAAGTGTGTGCGTGCATGCCTGTGCATTTGTGTGTCCCTCTGCCTCAGTGCATGGGTCTCTGTGTGCTGTCTTGTGTGTGTGCTCATGCATCTCAGGGTGTGTGTGAGCTTGGTGTGTCTCAACATGTGTCCCCTGTGAAAGACAGGGGACAGAGTGCATACCTTGAAAAAGCACATTCCTTTTTTTTTCTTTTTTCTATATTTGGCAAAAGAAAATAAACCTCCTTGTTTTCTTAATACCAAGCAGGGAAAGCGGGGCCAGACAGGGAGGGCGGGGAGGAGAAGAGGGAGAGGCTCCAGATGTGCGGGAGCAGAGGCCCCGCTAGAGTTCCTGCCTCTGCCTGCTGCGCCCAAGAAAGGATGCTGAGCCCGGGGGCCAGGCTCAGCCGGGCCCAGGACCACGCTGGAGCCAGAAGTCTCTGCTGGGCCTGCGAGGTTGCTGTTGCCAAAGGCTGGCTGGGAGCCTGCTGGCGGCCTGCAGGGGCAGCTGGGACAGCGTCAGGCCTGGGAATGGAGAGTGGCATAGAAGGGACAGCCTGTGGGTGGCTGCCCTGCCAGAACAGCCCGCCTTCCTCATTTCCATAGAATCAGAAAGCACAGATCAGAGCAAACACCTCTAAGTTTAAAGAGCATCCTGAAGTCGGGCTGGTGGCGCGCACACTTGTAATCCCAGTACTTGGGAGGCTGAGACGGGAGGATCCGGGTTCGCAGCCAGCCTCAGCTACTTAGTGAGGCCCTCTGCAACTTTGTGAGACCCGGTTTCAAAATAAAGAATAAAAAATAGGGCCGGGGGTGTAGCTCGGAGGTAGAACGCCCCTGGGTTCAATCCCCGGTACCGTAAAAAAATAAATAAAAAAAGAGCACCCTGAGTTCAATCCCTAGTGTTAGGGGCACTCTAACGTAAAAGGCTTTGGTTACCTTCAATTAAAATTTAGTCTCTTTATACTGGTGGCGCCTTGGCAACTTGGCAAGACCAAGACAAAAAAGGCTGGGGGTGCAGCTCAGGGGTAGAGCGCCCCTGGGGTCAATCCCCAGTACTACAAAAAGAAAAAAGTCTGCTTAAAATGTTCACTCCTGCGGGGCGTGGTGGTGCATGCTTGTAATCCTAGTACTCGGGAGGCTGAGACAGGAGGATTGCAGGTTCACAGCCAGCTTCTGCTACTTAGTTTTAAAATAAAACTACCCTGTTTTAAAATAAAGAATAAAAAATAGGGCTGGGGGTGTAGCTCAGAGGTAGAATGCCCCTGGGTTCAATCCCCAGTACTGCAAAAAATAATAAATAAATAAATAAATAGATAAATATATATATATATGTGTGTGTGTGTGTGTGTGTGTGTGTGTGTGTGTGTATTACTTTACTCCAAAATAAAAAGGTTATTAAAGTACTTTACCTCCCCTCCCACCTCTGTCCCACTCTCTGTCCCAGGCTGCACAAAGCCGGCCTGCAGTCCCAGGACACGCCCACCACACACACAGCCTTGTCAACCACGTGACAAAACCAGCAGATGTGGGCCTGAGAAGTACCAGGTTGATTGGGATGTCCCGGACGTCTGGGACGGCAGGCGAGGCTGGCAGAGCAGGACTGGGCTCCTGAGCTGCTGGGCTGCACCTGGCCCAGGCCCGGAGCACCAGCGGCACCACTGACCGTTCCCCTGGGCACCCCGCACACACCACAGGATCCCCTATGGCACAGCCCCACTGTGCAGATGGGGTAAACTGAGGCTGGGATAAGCGCCTTGCCCATGGTCATGCTGGTAAAGAACAAAGTCGGTGCTTTAGCCAGCGCCCCCATGCCCAGCCCAAGAACAAATAAATGAGGGAGGGAGAAGAGGAGGGAAGAGGGACAGACATGTTCAGAGAGCCCGGCCCTGCCCAGCCCCAGCTAAGGCCAGGGCGGCTCTTGCATGGTGCCAGGGTCCCTGGTGGCCAGTGCGTGGACGAGGCCTCTCGTGGCCCAGCTGGGGCCTGGCTCCCAGTTGGTGCCTGATCCCCATCTGCTGAGCGGAGCAACCATGCCCCGCCTGGAACAGCCCCACTAGGAAGCTCAGGTCAAAGGTCAAGGGCAAGGGTTCCCTGTATTCTGGGGAATAGCCCATCCTGCAGGAGGGTTCTCACCAACAAGTGAGAACGCACCCGAGGCCCGTGGGAAGGCAGAGCAGGTGCGCCACCCTGGGCAAGGTGCCGCCTCTTCCAGCCTCAGTTTCCTCACCTGTCCGGCGGGGGTGAGGAGGGCGTCCTCTCTGCAGAGGCATCGTGAGGGCGAGTCAGGCCTCCACATGAGGACATAGCTGTCGGCCTAGCTCACAGGGGTTTCCTAAGCTGGGGTGCGTTCGTCTCTGATAGTAACAGCAGCTCAGTAACGAGCTCAGGTTTTGTGGGAGCCGGGAGGGAGAGTCCCTGTGTGCAGCCTCTCATGGCTCACTCCGAGCCCAGGATGGAGGAAGGTCACCCTCATCTACACATCAGAAAACAGCCCAGAGAGGTTGTCACCGGCCCAGGCATACACCTGGGAGGGACAGTGCGGGGATTCGAACCCAGATCTCTCTGATGGCAAATCCCATCTTGAACGAGACGAGCGGCCCAGGGAGATGGTGGACCTGCCCACCAGCTGCCCCCGGACACAATGTCAGGGAGATGGCAGGTCACACACTGTGTCCAGACAGCAGCCAAGCTGGGGAGGGAGGCGAGGGCTGGGTACGGGGGCTCACCAGCAGCGCGTGCACCATGGCGTCCGTGGGCTGCGGGATGAAGGCCAGCGACCGGAGCCACGCCTCTGCTTCATCCGCCTGCACCTCCCCGGACACAAGGAGCGCCGACATGAGGCCCACGCAGGGCTCGCTGCCGCAGGAGGGCAGGGCGTCCACCAGGGGCTGCCTGCAACGTCACCGAAGTGACCCAAGTGTGTCCGGGGACAAGCCTGGGCTCGGAGAGGTCCAGCAGAGTCATGCCTACCCTCGCAAAGGGGAAGCCGGGCTCCCAAGGGGACAGCGGCTTGGTCCCAGCCCCAGTGGCTCTGCCACCCAGGGGACACGAGTCCCCACCCCCGCTCTGCCAAAACCCACCAAGGCATGGGTCACCAGGCAGGGTGACACCCTGAACTGAACAGGAGCCAGTACTTGATGGTCTCTAACTTAAACCTCTAATACTCGCCGCCCAACAGCGGCATTGCTTTCTTTCTTTTTAGATTGCCAAAGAGTTGAGAAGCTCAGGAATGAGGCCGATCTGTCCCTTTGTAGAACAAGGGGTCTAGAGTGGGAAATGACAAGGGAAGGGGGTCCCCACGTCACAGGATGGGGGGCTCCCAGCGCTCAGGGCCAGCAGAGGCAGCAGGGCGCACAGGTGGGGTGGGAGGACCCCAGCCCTGTTGAGAGCTAGGCACCCCACCACTCCCACACCACCTGCCATCAGCAGCCTGGGGGCCTCAGCTTGCCCATCTGTAAAATGGTATGCTGGTGCCTGGACCTGCCCCCTGTGGGACACCCTGCCTGATCTCCCCACGCCCCACAGTGGCATTTCCTCGGGGTTCCTTCTCTATCTGGGGAAGGAGGCTCCCGGTGGGGATGGAGCAGGAGGCGAGGGCCACAGAACTCTCAAGAGCGCCAGCCCTCCTAGAACCTTCCAGACTTGGGAAAGGCCTTCCCCTCCCTGACCCCCGAGGTCTAGGTGGACAACTGAGAGACAGCATGACCAGGAGGGTGGGCCACCAGGAGGACCAGCACTCTGACACCCCGCCCTAGGTCAAACGCCATTAAAATGTGCCCAGGTCAAAAGTCATTTCTATCGAAGCTCATAACAGCTGGACAGAGAAGTACAGGCCACCGGGGTTCAAATCCCAGCTCTGCTGTGTGACGCTGGGCAAGTTTCCTAACTACTCTGTGCCTTGGTTTCTGAAACCAGAGACTGGAAATAGCAATACCACTTACCCCACAGGGTTGTAGTGGGGCATCAAGAGCAAATATGGATAAAGGCCTTAAAAAGGTATCTACGCATTTGCTATAATGTTGCGGCATCGTTCAATGAAATGTTTGGAAAAGCTGATTTTCCTGGTGAATCTTCTTTCATATTCTGGAGTCAAAAAACCATTTTCAGAACTCCAGATTTTTTTTTGTGTGTGTGGTACTGGGGATTGACCCCAGGGGCGTTCCACCTCCGAGCTACACCTCCGGCCCTATTTTTTATTCTTTATTTTGAAACCGGGTCTCACAAAGTTGCGGAGGGCCTCACTAAGTAGCTGAGGCTGGCCTCGAACCCTGATCCTCCAGTCTCCGCCTCCCAAGTACTGGGATTACAAGCGTGCACCGCCACGCCCGGCAGAACTCCAGATTTTTGACATCTCAGGAGCCTGGTAGATAGGTAGCCCTGAGATTTCCCTGCACAGCCCTGGGCTCCTGGAAAAGTTGCCAGAATTTCCCCTGGACTTGGGGGTCCCTTCACACTCCTTGTGGGGGGATCCCAGCCCTGTCCAGCATCCCCACCCCCACCAGGAGGGCGCCCAAGGTGCATTGGAATGCAAATTCGCAAATTCCAGCTCTTGAAGAGGCTTCCCTCTGGGGAGGAACAATGACAGTCTTTATCTGCTGTCCTGCATCTTCTAGTCTCCGTCCAGACAGAGCTGGGCCCGTGGGAAACTCCAGGCGCTCCACTTAATCTCCTCTTGGCACATGTCCCCAGGCAGAAGGATGAGTCAGGGTCACGGGGACAGGAGGACGCACCACCATCCATCCTGCACTGGGGACCCAGAGCAGCCCAGAACCCCCGCCCCTCCCAGGCAGGTACCACCCAGGCATGCCAGGCCCTTACCAGTCGCCCGGGCATTTAAAGGAAGAGTGTCGCCAGAGTTCCAGCAGCTCGTCTCCAGAGAGGCCCTGGAGCCCCGACACCAGCGTCAGGAACAGATCTGAGGCCTGGGAGGCAGAGGGGACAGCTGAGGTACCCAGCGGCCTGGGGGGACCTCAAGGTCATCCCCGCACCAGCCCCTGACTCCAGGTCAGAATAACAGAGGACCTAAAACTCAGGAAGATGAGGCCGCCTGACCAGCCAGGAGTCTCCCCACTGAAGCCCCAGCCCCTGGCACACAGACTGGCTCGTCTTTATTCTTTTTTGCAGTACTAGGGACTGAACCCAGGGCCTCACACATGCTAGGCAAGCGCCCAGCCACTGAGCTACACCCGCAGCCCTTTTTTATTTTTATTTTACTTTTTAAATTTAATTTAATTTTATTTTTATTTTATTTGAGGTACTGGGGATTGAACACAGGGGCATTCTACCTCCGAGCTACACCCCCCAGCCCTATTTTTGATTCTTTATTTGGAAACAGGGTCTCACTAAGTTGTGGAGGGTCTCACTAAGTAGCTGAGGTGCAGCCCTTTCTTAAATTTTATTTAGAGATAGGGTCTCACCAAGTTGCCCCGGTGGCCCCAAACTTACGATCCTCCTGCCTCAGCCTCCTGAGTAGCTGGGATTCCGGGCATGCGCCACTGTATCTGGCTCTCTTTTTAATCTTTAACAAGTACCTATTGGGTATCTACTACATAGCAGGCACCATACTACGGATACACACATGGGGTCTTCATCTGTCGGCCTCAAGTATAATAAAAGTTCGATACATGTTCACGACAGTCGATCATAATGAGTTTTAGCACCTTTCACATATTTAATAAGGTGGCAGTTCAATATTTTTCCTTTTTTAGGGTGGAGGATACCGAAGGTGAACCCCAGGGGCATTCTAACTCTGAGCTACACCCCCATGCCTATTTTATTTTTTATTTTGAAACAGTCTTGCTAGATTGCTAAGGGTCTCACTAAGTTATTGCATGCTGACCTCAAACCTGCGATCCTCCTGTCTCAGCCTCCCAAGTACTGGGATTACAAGCGTGATCCATGGCACCTGACTTTCTCCAGTATTTTTTCCTCCTGTGGTACTGGGGATGAAACCCAGGGGCATTCTACCTCTGAGCTACACCCCCAGCCCTATTTTATTTTTTATTTTGAAACAAACAAGGTCTCACTAAGTTGCAGAGGGCCTCACTAAGTAGCTGAGGCTGGCCACAAACCTGGGATCCTCCTGTCTCAGCCTCCTAAGTACTGGGATTACAAGCATACGCCACCGCACCCGGCTGCCCTTTTATTCTTTTTTTTGAAAGAGGGTCTCACTAGATTCCTAACAGTCTTGCTAAGTTGCTAAGGCTGATCTCAAACCTGCAATCCTCCTGTCTCAGCCTCCTAAGTACTGGGATTACAGATGTGTGCCACCATGCCCAACTTTCTCCAGTTTTTTTTAATGAAAAAATCTGTTTTTCAGAATCATCATCAGCAATGGCTCCTAAAGGGTGTCTGAGGGTTTTCTGCCTTGTCTGGGGCCTGACAAGCACAGGGGCCAAGTGTCTAGACACTCACAAGAAACAAAGGACTGTATTCAGAGCACGGCGATGTCTGCTCAGGGCAACCTACAGCTTCTCTCCCAGCGACCCTCCAATCTCAGGTGACTGCTGCAGGCCGAGCCCCACGTCACAGGAGAAGCAGCAAGATGGAAACCCAGCCAGGCTTCCTGCTGGCAGCTGTGCAACCCCGGGGCTGGGCCGAGGCAGGACAGATGCCCCACCAGCCACAGGACTACTGACCCGGGACCTGCGCCGTGCTGGCTCTCCTCCGCCCTGCGTGGCTGCGGCTGAGACCACCTGCAGGCGGCTCGGCCCCTCGATGGGCAGCGCATCCACCTCCACAGACAGGCAGCCTCCCCACCATGAGCCTTCTACAGCAGGGCCCAGGGTCACCCCAGCCATCTTTACTTCTTCCTGCAGGACTCACAGCCGGCTCCTTGCCCAGGCTGACCGCCACCATCACTGCTGGTGGCCTTGGACTCTCGCTAGCCCCACTCTGGGGCCACCGCCCGAGGACTCCCCATTCCAGGCCCGTTTCTCCCCTTCCTAAGCTCAGTCGCATTTCCCTCCAGCTGGTGGCCGTCTTCCCCTGGCTCCGATCACCCATGATTCTCTGGGCTCAGAACACCTGTGCAAATGTGCATGCTGTCACGCATGGGGACGGGCAGGGGTCTACCCTGGAGCACTCCCTCTGCCCTGGGGAGGCCTCGGCTCACAAGTGCTGGCCTCAGAATTAGCCTTCAAGAGCCAGGCGTGGCAGAAGGGATCATGGGCAGCTCAGCTCGTCCTGGTTTCCCCTCGGGCAAGAATGGAGGAAAGTCAAAAGTAGAAAGAGGGGCAGAGTTGGAAGGTACTGGAAAAGAAGCAGAGGGGGCCAGGCTTCCGCCTAGATATCTAAGTAAGAAGCCCATCACCCTGTAGCCACCAAGAACAACACTCAAAGATAACAGTAAAAACTGAGCTGGGCTTGGTGGTGTACGCCTGTCATCCCAGTACTTGGGAGGCTGAGACAGGAGGATCGCAGGTTCGTGGCCAGCCTCAGCTATCTAGTGAGGACCTCGGCAACTTCGTGAGACCTGGTTTCAAAATAAAGTATAAAAAATAGGGCCGGGGGTGTAGTGCAGAGGTAGAATGCCCCTGGGTTCAATCCCCGGTACCGCAAAAAAAAAAAAAATAGGGCTGGGGGTGTAGCTCAGAGGTAGAATGCCTCTGGGTTCAATCCCCAGTACCACAAAAAAAATTTTTTTTAAATGATTGGCGGTAGAGTTCAGTGATAGAATGCCTTTGGGTTCAACCAGTACCAAAACAAAACAAAACAAACAAAAATAATAACTATAATACAGTAGCCCCCCTTATCCACCAGGGATACATCCCAAGGCCCCTGGTGGATGCCCGAAGCCACAAATGCACTATGCTTTTTCCTGCTCACACCTATGCTAAAGCTTAATGTATAAATTAGGCACAGTAAGAGAGTCACAGCAACTAAAAATAAAACAATTATAACGAGGTACTGTGATAAAAGTTATGTGACCGCGGCCTCTCAAAGTATCTCCTGTCCTGCGTGGTGTGGCTATGCGGGAGAAGGGCCGATTCACAACCCAAGAGGGATGGCACAAGCTCGCATCACGGGACTCAGAATGGCACACAGCTTAAAATTTATGAATTGCTTCTTTCTGGAATTTTCCATCTAATATTTTTGGACTGTGGCTGACCACAGGAAGCTGACACTGCAGAAAGGGAAACCGTGGAGAAGGGAGACGACGGTCACAGTCCCGCTGGGCGCTTGGCCCTGGTCTAGGCACTTGCTGTGCACCATCTTATGCAACCCTCCCAACACTCTATGAGGAGGGCTGCCATTGTCCCCACTAGATGCAGAGGGAAAGCGACACCCAGAGAGCATTTAGGCCAGGGGTGAGGGTCCGCACGCTACTAAGCAGAGCCAAGATTTGAGCCCAGGCCATCTGGCTCTTAAGTCCGTTCTGAGCCAGCGTCCCACACACAGTAGCCAAAAGGACAGCCTGGGCGTGATGCTCAGCAATTTCCCAGGGGCAAACACGCCCAGCATGGCCGGTCTCAAGCTGCCGACGTGTGGTGGCTACAGATAGACAGGAGGGAGTGCGCAGCAGCACGCTACACCACCTTCCCAACAGCTACAACAGAACTAACTCCAGTGCAGACAACAGCAAAACAACCAGGCAGTGGTGGCTCTGGGTCCTCGCTGCCTTTGTCCCCAACATAATTCGTTTACGTTGCAAGTTGATACCACTTTCAACAACAGCCATGCTGAACCACCAGCCCCCAGGATTTCTAACCACTCGTCGGCTCTCACCAGTAAACGAGCCAGTTCTGATGCACGGCTGTCTTCAAAACACTTGACTGTACACAGTTGGTGTTTAATAAATGCCTGTGGCCGGGCGTGATGGCGCATGCCTGTAATCCCAGTACTTGGAAAGCTGAAATAGGAGGATCATAGGTCCGAAGCCAGCCTCAGCAATTTAGTGAGGTCTCAGCAATTTAGTGAGACCCTGTTTCCAAATAAAAGTAAAAATAGGGCTGGCGGCCTCAGCTCTCTCTCTCTCTCTCTCTCTCTCTCTCTCTCTCTCTCTCCCTGTCTCTCTCTCTCTCTCCCTGTCTCTCTCTCTCTCTACTTAGTGAGGCCCTCTGCAACTTCATGAGACCTGGTTTCAAAATAAAGTATAAAAAATAGGGCCGGGGGCGTAGCACGGAGGTAGAACGCCCCTGGGTTCAATCCCCAGTACCACACACACACACACAAAAAAAAATAGGGCTGGCGGTGTAGCTTGGAGATAAAATGCCCCTGGGTTCAGCCTCCAGCACCACAATCAACCAATCAATCAATCAATGCCCGTGACTTGCATTCACCCTGGAGCAGGTGCCCGTGACCCTCACGCCCTGATGGCGGTCACCTGCTCACACCTTCGATCCCTGCCCTGCCATTCCCGCCACTGCCCCCGCAGTGGAGCCCAGGGCCTGTGAGAGGGCCAGGCTAGGATTTGCTCTCTATGGAGCACTGAGTCCTGGTCTTGTCTCCAGACTGAAAAGCAAACTCTGTCTTCAGCTGCTGCCCACGGGGAAAGGCCAGAGGCGGTTCGGAGGGAGCCATAACCCACTGGCAGCCACGCATGCCCAGCTCTGTACTGACGCATCCTTGGAAAGCCACTTTGAGGAGCAGGGGCTCAGCAATTCAGCCCTCAGCCCAAGGGACCTGCCCAGGTGGGGGGAAGGGGGGCTGCTTGCTCCCTTGTTAATGTTAGAAATTAAGGACAGCCGCACAGGTCCAGGAGGGGAGACACAAGCCCATGGTGCGCCTCTGCCAGGGCAGATGTCCAGCCTGGGGGTCACAGAGGGCTCTCGGGTGAGCAGGAGGCAGCAGGCCTGTCTAGTAGCTTCCCAGTATTCCTGAGGCTCAGCAACACAATGGTTAGAGCTGTACTCCCCAAGGAACATCTGGTCGGCATGACTACGGGCAGGGAAGATGCTGGCATCTAGTAGGTAGAGACAGGAATGCTGCTCCAACATCTGACATGGGCATCCCAGCCCCACAACTAGGAGTGCTCAGGCCCCAGGTATCCTAGTGCCCAGTGCAGAGCCCTGCTGGGGGCAGGGCTGCCAGGGTTAACAACCCTGCTCTGTCCCTCACCAGTTGGGAGGCTTTGAGCACATTTCCTAAATTCTTCAAGCCTTAATTTCCTCCTCTGTAAAATGGGCAGGATGATAAGAATTTTACTGAGAAGATTAAACTAGAAAATATAAGTGAAGCTGGGCGTGGTGGCGCACGCTTGTAATCCCAGTACTTTGGGAGGCTGAGACCAGAGGATCCGGGTTCGCGGCCAGCCTCAGCTCTCTCTCTTTCTCTCCCTGTCTCTCTCTTTCTCTCTCTCTCTCTCTCTCTCTCTCTCTCTCTACCTACCTACCTACCTACCTAGTGAGGCCCTCCGCAACTTTGTGAGACCTGGTTTCAAAATAAAGTATAAAAAATAGGGCCGGGGGTGTAGCGCAGAGGTAGAACGCCCCTGGGTTCAATCCCTGGTGCCAAAAAAAAAAAAAAATCATGAAAATATAAGTGAGGTTCTTAGCTTATAGCCCGAGTATACAGTAAGTGCTCCATAAAATTGTAGCAGGCCTGGGGATGTGACTTGGTGGCAGAGTGCGTGCCTAGCATGTACGAAGCCCTGGGTTTCAACTCTAGCACTGAAAAACAAACAACTGTAGTGGGTCAAATGGTGACCCCCCCCCAAGAAAAATATACCCAAGTCCTAAGGCCCAGAACTGAACATGTGGCTCTAATTTGGAAGAAGGATCTTTCCAGATGTTATTAAGTTTGTCTTTTTTTGTTGTTGTTTTTTGGTACTGGGGAACTGAACCAGGGGCATTCAGCATTCTACCTCCCAGCTACATCCCCAGCCCTATTTTATTTTCTTTATCTTGAAACAGGATCTTACTAAGTTGCTGAGGGCCTCACTAAGTTGCTGAGGCTATCCTCGAACCTGTGATCCTCCTGTCTCAACCTCCCAAGTACTGGGATCATAGGCATGCACCACCACGCCTGGCTAAATTAAGGCTCTTGAGCTATATTCATCCTGGATTACACGGGTTGGCCCTCCTTCCCCAGGGACTGTGGTGAACTCTCAAGCCATCCTCTCTCATGCAGTGCAGGCCCCACTGCAGAACCAACAGCTGGGGAGGGGGCCCCCACCATCACTGGGAAGGAACCAGCCAGAGGCCTCAAAGTCCCTTGACCTTCAACAACCGTGAAGGGTTCGATCCCCAGCACTGCAACAACACGATAGCTGTAAATTCCAGCAGAGGCCTGGGCCACGTGCCTCGCCCTTGGTTGGAAGAAATCCTCAGCGTTGTGGTTCAGATGTAGCTAGCGATTTCCTCACAGATCTCCAGACCCAAAAGGTTAGTTAGACTAGGGACCCAACGGGACTGCTGTTTGCCCTTAGATGAGAAAAAGACTTGCCCTCTGCTTGTCCCCCATGCGCCCCAGGGCACTGGCTCTGCACCCACCATCTAGAATATTCTTCCCCTTCTTTGACTTCACAGCCAGGCACAGCTGTGCAGGGCACAACCTATCCAACCATGCCCAGCAGCCCTGACACTAAACATCTGGGAAGCGTTGCCATGAAGGATCTGGGCAGGGAGAAGAGGATGCCGCAGGGCGGACTCCAGCCTGGGGCTTACCTCGAAGCCTGTGGTCTCAGCCAGGCACAGCCTCCTCACTGCTGCGGCCGCTGTGGCCACTGTGGCCCGGGATGGCGTCTCTTCCCACTCATAGAGCAGGCTGCTGGGGGTGACATCTCCATCATCGCCATCATCTAGAGCTGGGAGGGAGAGCTGGGTGGGATGACCACAGCAGGGAATGCCAGAGAGAGGCAGAAGCCCCCCTTCCCACCCAGAGCCACCCCGCCTTCTGCCAAGACTTTGCTCAGGGTATCTGTCTCTCCGGCAACAGGTAAGAGGGGTGTGTACAAGGAAAAAAATGACAGCATTGTCGCTGACGGCAAAAGACTGGAAATAGACTGAGTGCCCATCAGTCGGGGATGGTCAGAGGAACTGTGCACTGCTCATGCTGGGGATCACTGACTGAGCCCCCTTTTTTGTGTGGTACTGGGGATCAAACCCAGGGGCATTCTCCCTCTAAGCTCCACCCTCCCCTAGCACTTTTTATTTTGAAATAGGGTTTCCCTGAGTTGCTGAGACTGGCCTCGAATCTGCAATCCTCCTACCTCGGCCTCCCAAGTACCGGGATTACAGACATACACCATAGTACCAGGCTAGTCAGCACCGTTTAAGGAAAATGGGGCAGCTGGACAGGCTGCCAAGGAAAGACCTCCAAAAGCCAAGTCGAAAAGCAAGATGCAGATGACTGTATGTGTAAAAACCCATTTGCATAAAAATAACAACAGGCCACCTAAACAGACACTTTTATACCTGCAGAGACCCAGGATGTGTCTGGAAACATCGACTAGGACCAGGAATGTGGCAGCCTCTGGGAGGGGTCGGGGTGGCTAGGTGATGGGGCAGGGAGCTCACTTTTAACTTTGTGTTCTTTTGTACCACGTCACAGTTGCTGCCCCACAATGGTCCCTCTGGCTACAGTTAGCTGCAAGGCTCATCTGAGGGTCCCCACATCTACCCTCCCACCGTGGCCAGGGTAGGGGCCATCAGGGAAGGCTCCGGTCACCTGTGACAGCTGGATCCTGGAGCTCCGTGTGCAGTAGTGTGAGCGATGCCAAGGCCCGCATCTGCACAGCACTGGCCCGATCGGAGAGGGGCCCCACGGTATGCAGCTCCACGCAGGAGGCCTCCCTCAGGGTGCCGGCCTGGAAGCTCTGCAGGCAGCTCAGGTGGGAAGCCAGGCCGGGCCCCTGGACCAAGGGCAGAAGAGACGGCTCAGGCAGGCCAGACCTCGCAGGGGACCAGCTGAGCCCCCTGAAACCTGCAGCAGCAGGAGCCCAGGGAGGAGGGCCCAGGGCCAAGTCAGAGCTCCAACCCCCACCCATGGATGGTAACAACAGGGGCCCAGCACAGGTGGACAGGGGGTGGGAAGGACACGGGAAATGGGTGGAACTGGAGAATATGATGCTGAGATCAGCCAGTCTCAAAAAGTCAAGGGTCAGCCGGGTGTGGTAGTGCACACTTGGAAGGCTGAGACCGGAGGATCCGGGTTCACAGCCAGCCTCAGCTACTTAGTGAGGCCTCCACAACTTAGTGAGACCCTGTTTCAAATTAAAGAATAAAAAATAGGGCTGGGGGTGTAGCTTGGAGGTAGAATGCCTCTGAGTTCAATCCCCAGTACCGCAAAAAAAAAAAAAAGTCAAGGGTCCTAAGTTTTCTCTCCTACGTGGAAGCTAGACAGAAACCGGGAGACAAAAGGGACTTTAGATAAAAGAGCGATGGAAGGGCTTAGGGGAGGGAATTGGAAGAGGGGAGGAGACTTGATAAAGGAAACTGTTCAAATAATGCTACGTACATGTTTGAAATTATCAAGGCCAATCTCAATAACATGTACGGGGAAGGGGAGGGAGCCGGGAGGATCAGAGGGAAACGCGCCAAGAGCCGTGCGCAGGTATGTGCCTATCACCTGAACCTCACAATGCTGTATCATTACAACGCACTAATAAAAGCATATTAAAAAGAAAGCCCAGCAGACAGGAGCCCCAAGGAGATGTGAGAGCCGAGAACGCTGAGAACAGCCGCTCAGCCGCAGACGGCAGGACCTTGGAGAAGAGCGGCTAATTTGGGGAGAGGGGAGTACTGCAGATTGAACCCAGAGCTGGTCTACCTCTGAGCTAGACCCCAGTCCTTTCTTTTTTTTTTTTTTGCGGTACTGGGGATTGAACCCAGGGGCATTCTACCTCCGAGCTACACCCCCAGCCCTATTTTTTATTCTTTATTTTGAAACAAGGTCTCACTAAGTTGCAGAGGGCCTCGCTAAGTAGCTGAGGCTGGCCGTGAACCCGGATCCTCCAGTCTCAGCCTCCCAAGTACTGGGATTACAAGCGTGCACCACCACGTGTCCCACTGTCCTTTCTATTTTTTTTTTTTTTATTTTGAAACAGGGTCTCACTAAATTGCTGAGGCTGGCCTCAGACCTGTGATCCTCCTGCCTCGGCCTCCCAAGTACTGGGATTATAGGCGCCCGGTGAGCCGTTCATATTAACAGGGATCATCTCTTATCCTTATCCTCAGACATTGCTTACAAAAACACCTTTATCTTCCGGAGCTGTGGAGGGATGAGGGAGGAGAGGAGGAGCCAGGGAGGAGGGACAGGGCAGCCGAGCACTTACCGCCCCGGGCAGGGGCTGGGAGCGAAGGGAGGAGCGCGCCCTGCGCTGGGAGCACTGCTCCAGATCCTTGGTCTTGAGCAGTTGGTCCCCACGGCGCTGGTACGTGGTGGGACACCGGCCCAGGACGTCCACCTAAGCAGGCCAGCGGATGGGTCAGCCCTGCCTTGCCCCCTGCCCACCCCCGCCCGCCCGGCTCAGGGCTCACCTCCTCGAGGGTCTCAGGGACGCTGGCTCCGGGGTGACCCTGCAGCAGGCTCAGCACCGCGCGCTTCACGTTCAGGGCCCAGCGTGGCTCAGCCGCCTGGGGACACAGGCGGGCCACGCGTCCGGCGCGCAGGACGAAGCGGAGCGGGCTGCGGCCCAGGACAGCACTGCGGGAAGATGGCAGGGTGAGCGGGGCCACAGGGGACACAGCATCCCCGCTGTCCTGCTCTGCAGCCCCCTGGGAAGCACCCAGGTTCCCACATGGCCCAAAGGGCCCTGCAGACCTCTGTCCCTCCTCTGCTGCAGGGGGAGCAGCCAACTCTGCTCAAAGCTGCCCCCAAGCTGGTCACTACTGGGACGAAAGCACAGGTGTGTGACCCACGGAAGGCCGAGCTCCCCAGGGTGCCACAGTCTGAGCTTCTGGGCTGTTGATGGCTTTGAACCACCTGGAGACCTGCTGAGCAGGGAGCGGCCTCTCCACCACGCTCCCTCCTCTGACTAGACACTGATCCTGCCTGAGGAACTCGTCACCCGCCCCCGCCCCGGGAGTGTCACCCACCTGGGAAAAGCATCCCCCCCACGCAGGAAGGAAGATGAACCCACACCATACCCAACAAACTCTGTCCCCAAGCATCTCCCAGGGCTCCTGAGGGCCCCCCTGTCCTTCCTAGAAGCCATTTACTCTCCTCTGAGTTCTGCACCCTTCCCCTGCGAGGGGCGGATGAGCACCCCACCTCCTGCTTTGCGTACTCACCCCTTTTCCTATGACACCACCTACATGTAATAGCCACGGATGCCTATAATCCCCCTGCGGCCACTTCAGTTCATAGACCCAGATATGAGTCCACAAGGGGACAGGGATGCTCCCCACAGCGCCCACAGGGCGTCCCCTCCCTCATCACAGACCAGGAGCCCGGGCTCAGAGCAGGACTCTCAGTGACTTGCTGGGGTGACTGCCTGATCGGGACCCAGGCAGGCTGACTCCAGCATGAGAGCCCTCAGAACCCCGCTCTGAAAGTGACCTGAGATTCAGCCATCACTCCGACAAGGACGTGAGGAGCCTTGTCTAGAGATGGGAGCTACTCAGAGGAGGATCACGCCACAAGTCGGGGGGCAGGGGCACTGGGACCAGAATTTGGCCCGATGCCTTCGTGCCCACCCCTCGCCTAGCAGAAAGGTCCCCCCCCCCCCGTGTCCAGGAAGGCCCGACGCCCCCAACCCCACTGGCCAGCAAGACAGAGCCTTGGGGGACAGAAGTGTCTCCTCTTCTACCTCCCTGGGAGGTCCCTGTCCCCTCCCCAGCTCCCAGGGTCTGGGGCATCCCCCAGGCAGTCCCCTGGTCTCTGGCCTTTGGCTAGAGAAATGCTAATGGCGCCCGCCCCTCTCGGAATAGCCAGTGTCTCTCTGGCCTCAGGAACTGACAACCCCCAGCCCCCGACTTAGCATTTCTGATGAGGAGCTGGGGGACAATAGTCCCCTCGGAGGGGACCCTCCCGGAGCCTTTCAGCAGAATCCAGCCGCCCCTTGCCGGCATCCCCCAGCCCAGTATTGCTGGACAAAGGCTTTATTTTTTAACAAATGAATTTGCAATAAAAAAAGGAAGAGGAATCAGTAGAGCAGGGGTTGTCTTGGGCTTTGAGGCCACCGAGGGCACCGTCGTCCGGGGAGGCCTGGGAAACCAGCCAGGGGGAGTTCCAAGCTTGGCTGGGTCACAAAAGGGGGCTTAGCCAGGAGTGGGAGCGGACAGGGGTCTCCCCCACCTCTGCAGACTGGGGGTGGGGAGCCGGCGGGCCTTCCAGAACCTACTCAAGAATGATGCCCAGGGGTGGTGGGCAGATATGAAATCCAGACAGGAGGGAAATGCGGGGCAAGCTTCCCTGCCCCCCAGGGACTAGATAGACACTTGAGGCTCTTTGGAGCCACCCAAGGTCCAAAGCCATGACAACTCCAGTTGTCCCCAGCACAGCAGGGTCCGGTCTGGGTGAATGACTAAACCTAAAGATGAACAGCTCTTTGCACTCCTGTCCAAGATGGCGTCTCTGCTGCAGGGGACACCCTGCCTGGCTTTTCCCAGTCTAACTCGGTGCACCCAGAGCCCAGCAGCTCTGGGAAGAGGGTACAGGGGTCACCTGGCCAGGCATCTTACCTCAAATTTGCCGACTCCTGCAGAACCTCCACCTGGGGCCCCAAGACAGATGTCACCTGGAAGTCTTGGAGCTGAAGCAGAGTACTGTGAGTTGGTGGCCTCTCCTGAGTACCCCGGACCTCACCGGCTCCCCCACCCGCAGAGAGGTTCTGGGGCCCCATGTTGGGGGCGAATCAGAGAGACCCCCGTCTCTTGAGCAGAAGATTCTAGTTCCAGGGTGGTAGGTGCTGAATGTCTTCAGAGTTGAGTTTTTGAAACAGCCAGGTGCCTACTGCTCCCCCATGAAGGTTTGGAAATTCTCATTTGCCCAAAAAAGACCCCGGAAGTTGGGTTGAGGGATTCCTATAACTGTACTCTACAAACAAAATTATATCAGGCCGGGCGTGGTGGCGCACGCTTGTAATCCCAGTACTTTGGGAGGCAGAGACCAGAGGATCCAGGTTCGCGGCCAGCCTCAGCTCTCTCTCTCTCTCTATATATATCTCTCTCTCTCTCTCTTTCTCTCTACCTAGTGAGGCCCTCCGCAACTTCGTGAGACCCGGTTTCAAAATAAAGTATAAAAAATAGGGCCGGGGGTGTAGCATGGAGGTAGAACACCCCTCGGTTCAATCCCCGGCACGCAAAAATAAAAAAAAAAAAAATTATATCAGGATGGTAAAGCAAACCGAAAAAGCCACAGTCCATGGTAAATAAAAAGCTTTAGATGTCTCAATGTTACCGTGGTTGGGTATGTGTGTTTATTACAACAAAAAATTTTTCTAAAACCCAAACATAGTATCACCCTAAAATTTGCCTAGCATGATTTCACGTCTTAAAAACTTCATAGAGGGAGTCAGTAATCCTAGTACTTGGGAGGCTGAGACAGGAGGATCACAGGTTTGAGGCTAGACTTGGCAACTTAGCAAGCCCCTATTTCAAAATAAAAAGGGCCGGGGGTGTAGCTCAGAGGCAGAATGCCTTGGGTTCAATCTCCAGTACCACACATGCACACACACACACACACACACACACACACACACACACAAATTTAATAGAGGGCCAGTGATGTAGCTCAGTGGTAGAGCACTTGCCTAGCATGTGTGAAGCCCTGGGTTTGATCCCCAGTACCACACACACACACAAAAAAAAAATTAAATTAACAGACATTATCTTTCACAGCATTTACATTAACAGCAAAACTGAGAAGGTAGGAGATTTCCCACATACCTTCCTGTACCCCCTCCCCCAAACCTAACCCCACTGTCGACATCCCCCACAAGGTGGCCAACTGGTTATCATCAGTGAACCTGCACTGATTGACACATCATTGTCCCCCAAAGTCTGTGGTTTGCAGGAGGGGTCCCTCTTGGTGTTGTCACGCTATGGGTTTGGATAAGTACATAATGACGTGTGTCCCCTACTGGGGTCACACGGGGTTCACTGCTCCGTGATTTCATGTACTCAGAGTGACCAATCGTCATTCATTCATCTCGTCTAAAACCCAATTCCTAGCTGGTCGTGGTGGCGCGCGCTTGTAATCCCAGTACTTTGGGAGGCGGAGACCGGAGGATCCGGGTTCGCGGCCAGCCTCAGCTCTCTCGCTCTCTCTCTCCCTGTCTCTCTCTCTCTCTCTCTCTTTCCTTGGTGAGGCCCTCCGCAACTTCGTGAGACCCAGTTTCAAAATAAAGTATAAAAAATAGGGCCGGGGGCGTAGCATGGAGGTAGAACGCCCCTGTGTTCAATCCCCGGTACCGCAAAAAAAAAATAAAAATAAAAATAAAACCCAATTCCTCAGCGCCATGAAAAAAAAAGGTTTCCCAGACAATAAATCCCTCAGCAACATCACCAATATCTCTTCTTATCTGGCTTCTTGTTTAAAAGGCATCCCTTTCCACGGGGGCTCAGGCAGGAGAATCACCGGTGCCTGGCCCCCCTGGGCAACTTAGTGACACCTGTCTCCAAATGAAATAAAAAGGACTTGGGGTGTAGCTCAGTGTGTAAGACCCTGGGTTTAATCCCCAGTACTGCAAAAACTTTTAAAAAATGTTTTTCTTTTAAATTCTAAGGCAAGCTGGGCATGGTGGCACATGCCTATAATTCCAGTATTTGGGAGGCTGAGACAGGAGGATCGGTTCGAGGACAGCCTCAGCAACATACAAGACTGTCAGCAACCTAGCAAGACCCTGCTTCAGAACAAAAACATAAAAAGGGTTGGGGTGTAGCTCAGAGGTAGAATGCCCCTGGGTTCAATTCGCAGCAACACACACACACACACTAAAAAAAAATTCTAAGGCAACTCAGAGCCACCCCACAAAAGACCCCATCCTGTGGTCTACATGAAAACACCTTGGTTTGACTTTGTTCAAGCCTTAGATCTGCAGGCTCCACCTTTAGTCTTCCCTAGGGCACAGTTGTCCCCATCCTGTAGTTTTCCTCTTCCTCCTCCTCCTCCTTTTTTTTTTTTGTAGTACTAAGGATTGAATCCAGGGGCATTCTACCTCTGAACTATCAGTCCTTTAGTTTTTGTTTTGAAACAGGGTCTCACTAGGTTGATGAGAGTCTCACTATGTTGCTGAGGCTGTCCTCAAACCTGCAATCTTTCAGTCTGGGCCTTCCAAGTACTGGGATTACAGGCGTGCACCACCACACCTGGCTCCTGTAGCTCTTCTTGCTCCAAAAGACCCGCCCCCAACACTCCTTCCTACTGGACCTGCTGGGCCCACGGAGGCACCTTCTATGACCAAAATGGCACCACGTTTTCCATACTCCTCTTCGGAGTCCTCACTTGCCAAATCCGAGGTGCCTCAGAAAATTCCTCTGTGTTTATTAGACAAATTGGAAACTTGGCGGGGGGGCTGTGGCTACTTCTTGGCCCTCCCTAGTGTCCACACAACCCAAAGACACTCACCCATAAGGCCATCTGGCACGGGCCAAGCACACCAAGGACGGCCAAGCCTCGGAGGCCACACCCGCTCCCCTCCACCGGGGCCCCCTGCAAGCTGGTGCTGGTGTTGGTGGAAAAGCGATAGGTGTATCTGGTGCCCACTGGGAGGTGGGGCCCAGCTGACCCTGCAAGGCAGACAGGGGGAGCAAGTCACCTTGACACTCTGGGCCCCCAGCTCCACCTGGACACAATCGTTAAGCACCCTTGTTCCTCCCTCCCTCCCTCTCTCAACTGGGGCCCTCAGTGGCCTGCCCCAGCGTAGGGAGGCTGGGTAGCTGCGTAACCCCATGAGGGTAAAGAAGGAAATAAATACAGTTGGTGCTCAATAAATGTTATCAGTGTCGTCATGGGCCAGGCCCTTTCCCGAGTGCGTTATACACAGCCAGCTTCCTCAGCCTGGCGCTGTTAGGATTTAGGGCTGGATTATTCTGTTGTGGGGCCATGCTGTGCATTGTAAGAAGGTGTCGCAGCATCCCTGGTCTCTAATCACTCTATGACAGTAACATGGCCCCGTTGTGACAACCATGCATTCTCCAGTGTCAAACCTCCCTGGATTGGGGGTGGGGGGTCTGATCTACATTTACATTAACCCATTGATGCCTCATAACCAATTTTAAGGTGGGAATTCTTTATTTTCTTCATTTGGCAGAAGAGGACATGGAGGCTCAGAGAGGTTAACTGATGGACCCAGGGTCACACAGCCAGCATTCAAACTTTGGCAGTCTGGCTCCTCACCTACTGCCTTGATGGACATGGGCCTGGGTAGGAGCTGTGATCCTGACTGTTGTAGACAACAGAGCCTTACAGCTGGCCAGCCAGCATGGCTGCTCTGGGGAAGAGCTGATTTAGGGGAGGAGAGGTCCTAATCTCTAACCGTCTGTTTGGGCCAGGGACCAATTGTGAAGCCTGATCAGGATGCTTGGCCTCTCCCAGCTTGTCGGGGAGCAACATTTCAATGTCGGTGAGCCGTAGCCACACGACACAGTCCCAGGATGCGTCTCTCTAGAGAATTTGCCTCGAGTTTCTGTCACCTGCTCCACCCTGAGACACAGAGGGCACCACCTGGCAGAGACTTGCCAGTCCTCCACCTGGGGACCAGGCGGGAGGAAACAGCCCGGGCCTTGGGGCTGGGCGCTCAAGGCGGTTTGCTCTGGGCTATTTGATTCTCCAACTCTGTGGGTGGCCTCTGCAGACTGGCCTGGCTCCCTCCCAACGTCTCTTAGGAAACGTGGCCAGCTTCTCTTAGGGTCCCTAATCCTGCCTGGCAACTTTCCCACCCCCACGCCTGGCTCAGGCTCCTGGTCACCAGGGGTGTGATTAGGGGTCCCTGAGAGGCTCACTCACCTGCACACCCCGACATGCAGGAGGCCTCCCGTCCAGCCGGCGATTCTGGAATTTCCGAAAGTACAAATCAGATGGAACCAGGACGGGGCCAGCAAGGCGTGGGACAGCCCCGCCCTGTGGGCCACCCACCTGCTCCTGGAAGAGAATGATTGAGGGCCCAGGGGGCCACGGGGACAAGAAGAGATGCTGCCAGCTCCCCGGGCTCTCACAGGGCCAGAAGCGGCCCCCCACCCCTCGCCCACCTGCTGTTCCCCATCTTGGCCTCCGGCACCACGGTCCCAGTGGACCTGCGGGTTGTTGGTACACCCCCTCCCTCCTGCACCATAACCGTTCCAGTAAGTCGGCAGGATCTGTCCATCCATCAGCGAATGCGGGCCTCCCCTTCCATCTATCCATCCTTCATCTATCCATCCTTCCCTCCTCCATCTGCCCACGCACCAACCTGTCCTCCCATCCGCAGGCCTCCATGGCTATCTCTCTAGGCCCATCTTCTGTTGCCTGGACAACCACAGCAGCCTAACTGTTCCCTCTTGTCCACGATTCACCCAGGTTGGGAGCCAGAGGGGTGCTGGGAATAGAACCCAGGGCCTCGTGCAGGCCGGGCAAGCACTCGCCACGGAGCCACACCACAGTCCAGAGCCCTCTTTCTTTTTTGTTGTTGTCGTTTTTTTGTTTGTTTTGTTTTGGTTCTGGTGTTGAACCCAGGGACATTCTACCTCTGCACTACACCCCAGCCCTTTTTATTTTTTGTTTGGAAACCAGGTCTTGCTAGGTTTCTGAGAGTCTCGCTATGTTGCTGAGGCTGTCCTAGAACCTGCAACCCTCCTGTCTCAGCCTTCCTAGTATTGAATTTCAGATGTGTACCACCACTTCTGGCTGCAAGTTATATATTCATGTCATTCCATCTCCCCGACAATCCCCGGAGCAACTGCTGTCGTGACCCCATTTTGCAGATGGCTCTCAGCCAGTCGGTAGAGCCAGGGTTCCCACCCCAGCCTGGCTGAAGCCGCAGCCTTCAGATGCATCACCGATGGCAAGGAGGGAATGCGCGAGTGCGGGCGGGCGGGCGGAGGGGCCGCGGATGTAGCTCAGTGGTAGAGTGCTTGCCTGGGCCAGCGAACGCTCTGGGCCCTGGATTTGATTCCCAGCACCACAAAAATTAAATAAGTTGCATATGAATGGATGGACCAATAAAGTCCAGACTGAGAGCCACAGCTGTGACGGTGGCATCTGGCTGCTCCCCAGCTGGCTTCATGACATCCTCCCTGCTCCCACCATCTGAGCTGGAGGGAGGAGCGAAGTGCGACCAAACACGGCTGGGGGCCCTCAGCCCCACCCCAGGCTGCTGAGGACACGGCCAGGGTGTCCCCAGAGCCCCCTCCCTGGACGGGTCAGCCTCCCGCACCCCACCTCCACCCACCCCGGACCTCACCAGCGGCCTGCCCCTTCCCTCCTTCCGGCCTCCTCCCTGGATCCTTCCCGGGGTCCTGTCATTCCCGCCTGTGCCAGGAGTCTGTCTGTGGCCACTTCCCTACCATGGCTTTTCAATAACACCATCCCCAAAACCACCCCAGTGTGCCTCAGGCGACAATCGTCACCCAGGCCAGCCTGTTAAATCCGCTGGGAAACAAGTCAATTCTCTACAACAAGGGGAAAGGGGGTATTTTATACTATTTTGTTTAGACACCGTGAAACAACCCAACATGGCGTGATATTGGGCAAGATTTCTTCCCCCTGGTTATTTTGGTTCATCGAGCAAAACCCTTTGCATGAAACTAGAATCTCAATGGATAAAACCACATTTCAAAGACATTTAACCTGATCGAGTTCCTTTCCCACCTCCTCTTGGCCCTTGGGCACCAGATCCAGCAGGTCTCTGCGCATTAAGCCCTCGATTGTGTGCAGACGCCATAGTCTGCTTTGTTAACCAACAATCCCTACATTTGCTTTACCAGCCGGCTGCAAGCCCGCGCCCACCAGAGCTCCTGAAGGGACGTGCGTTCTAAGAGCGTCCTTCCTGGACAAGGTCTGTGCCCCTTCCACTTCTCAAGCATTTAAAAAGCACATTTTAGGCCAGGCGTGGTGGCGCACACTTGTAATCCCAGTACCTGGGAGGCGGAGACCGGAGGATCCAGGTTCGCGGCCAGCCTCAGCTAATTAGTGAGGCCCTCCACAACTTTGTGAGACCTGATTTCAAAATAAAGGATAAAAAATAGGGCCGGGGGTGTAGCTCGGAGGTAGAATGTCCCTGGGTTCAATCCCCGGTACCGCAAAAAAAAAAAAAAATATTAAAAAAAAATAAAAAAATAAAAAGCACATTTTGCTGCCGGGCGTACACACCTGTAATCCCAGTACTTGGGAGGCTGGACAGGAGGATTGCAGGTTCGAGGACAGCCTCAGCAAGTAGTGAGACTCTCATCAACCTAGAGAGACCCTGCTTCAAAATAAAAATAAAATTGGGCTGGGGATGTAGCTCAGAGGTAGAATGCCCCTGGGTTCGATCCCTAGTGCCACACACACACAAAAGCTCATTTTGCAGCTGGGTATGGTGGTGCATGCTTGTAATCCCAGTACTTGGGAGGCTGAGACAGGAGGATCACAGGTTTGAGGCCAGCCTCAACAACTCAGCGAGACCCTGTTTCAAAATAAAAAATAAAGCCAGGCGTGGTGGCGCATGCTTGTAATCCCAGTACTTTGGGAGACCGGAGGATCGGGGTTTGTGGCCAGCCTCAGCCCTCTCTCTCTCTCTCTCTCTCTCTCTCTATCCCTGTCTCTCTACCTAGTGAGGCCCTCCGCAACTTCATGAGACCCGGTTTCAAAATAAAGTATAAAAAAATAGGGCTGGAGGTGTAGCTCGGAGGTAGAAACCCCCTGGGTTCAATCCCTGGTACCGCAAAAAAAAAATAAAATAAAATAAAAAATAAAAAGTAAGCTGGGCATGTTGACACATGCTTATAATCCCAGTACTTGGGAGCCTGAGACAGGAGGATTGCGGGTTTAAGACCATATCCTCAGCAACTTAGCGAGACCCTGTTTCAAAATAAAAAATAAAACAGGGCTGGGGGTATAGCTCAGAAGTAGAATGCCCCTGGGTTCAATCCTCAGTACCACAAAATAAACAAATAAATATAAAAAATAAAAAGGGCTGGGAGTGTAGCTCAGTGGTAGAATGTTCCTGAGTTCAATTTGTAGTACAAAAAAAAAAAAAAAACAAAACTAGGCACATCCTAATTTTGTAAAGAGTCTCAAGAAAACAAAGGTGTTTTAGTGCCAGCTCCACAATAGAAGCAGCAAGGAGGGGAACTCGTTGTGTGGGGAGGTAATAAATCTTCAACTGGGTCTCGCTCACTTCCTAGGAGAGATCTGAAGGGGACAGAAACCAGCATCACCTCCACCGATGGGAAATGAAATCGGGTCGCCTTTCCGCTTCCTAGGAAGTTGATTCTGATCACGGTTCATTCACTTATCCTGATAAGAGGGATTCACTGAATCCCTGCGGTGTCCAGGCAGCGTTAGATGCTAAAATACAATGATTAGGCCCTGGATCTGGCCTGCTCTGCCCAGCCCGGCCCGCCAGCCACAGGGGGCTGTTAAGCATTTGACGTGTTACTAATGTTGTGGAGAAACTTTTCATTTTATTATTTTATTTATTTATTATTTATTTACTTACTTATTTATGCGGTACTGGGAATTGAACCCAGGGACATTCTACCTCCAAGCTACACCCCCAGCCCTATTCTTTTTTTAATTCTTTATTTTGAAACAGGGTCTCACTAAGTGGTGGAGGGCCTCACTAAGTAGCTGAGGCTGGCCGCGAACCTGGATCCTCAGGTCTCAGCTTCCCAAGTACTGGGTTTACAAGCCTGCGCCACCATGCCTGGCTATTTATTTATTTTTGTGGTACTGGGGGTTGCACCCAGGGGCACGCTACTGCTGAGCTATACCCCCAGCCCTCTTTTTAATTTTTAAACAGGGTCTTGCTAAGTTGCTGAGTGTCTTGCTAAGTTGCTGAGGCTGGCCTTGGACCTGTGATCCTCCTGTCTCAGCCTCCTAAGTACTGGGATTACAGGCCTTGTGCCACCATGCCTGTCTTTAATTTTAATTTAAATGAACAACTGGTACTCCACTCAGTTACTGGGAAACTATCAAGCATGTTGGAAACAACTTAGTATCTGTCTCAACTCTAGATCTGAGGAAATGGAAGGACAGATGGAGCCCTTGCCATGAAAATTTAGTATCCAAATTGAAATACATTCCAAGTGTAAAATACACACTGGATTTCGAAGGATGGAAAAGAGAGCTCCTTAATTTTTTTTTTTTTTTTTTTTT
>PVJS01019864.1:0-33256 GCA_004027185.1 Glis glis
AAAATAGGGCCGGGGGTGTAGCGCGGAGGTAGAACGCCCCTGGGTTCAATCCCCGGTACTGCAAAAAACCAAAAAAACAACAACAACAAAAAAGAGAAACCGATCAAAGTGTACACAGACAAAAATGTAGAAAAGAAGCTGTAGAGTCTGGCCAGAGAATTAATCTATGGGAATGTTTTTGTGGATGTTGTGATATATGTGGCATTTACCAAGTTTTTGTTATTTTGCTGTCGTATCTTTTCTCATTGTAAATAAATATTCTCTTACATACTTAATTTTTATATACTTCTTTTAATTAATTTTTTTATTTGGTGATAATTAGAGATTGGTATGCAGGTGTAAGAAATCACTCAGAGAAATTCTGTGTATGCTGCATCCCATTTCCCCAATCGTAATATAGTAGAAAGCTATAGTACGACATCACATCTAGAATGTTGACATTGATATGGTCCATGTCTACCTTTTATGTTTGTAGGTTTGTGTCTTTTTTCTAAAGAGCCCCTCCCCCCATATGATAAGCGTTTGTGTCCCCACTACCATGTGCTGGCCACTGTTCTAGGAGCAGGGGATGGAGCAGTGAATAAAAGAGAAAAGCATCTGGCCTTGGGAAGCTGATACTCTAGCAAGACAGATAGAAATAAGACATACAGCATACCAGATAACTGTTGTTTGGAAAATAGGGAAGGACAAGAGGATAAGGACAACGAAAGACAGATTGGAGTTACTATTTTAAGAAGGGTAGTTGCAGAAGGAAGGCACTGTATGACTCCTTTACCTTTTAGTGCACGTATATCACTTTGGATCTCAAAACTCCATCCTAAGGTCTTAGAAAAGGCTTGCAGGATGCAAATATCAATATCTCTTTTAGAAGATACTTTGGTTTAACATGAGCTACGGTATTAGCATCACCAGAAAAATGCTTCTGTCTTACACAGCAGATGTAAGTAAAATAGGATCTTTGCCCAAGGCTACAATATTAAAGAGTTCTAGTGGGAAGTTCTGTTATTAATACGCAGTTTAATCTGAAGAACTGCTTACTCTCTCCAAACCACGCTGCCCTGGGAGCTGATTGTTATGTCACTTGAAAATAATGAAGTGCCAGGTTCAGGATCCATCACGTTGAGTGAAAGATACAAGTCAGAGAAATCGGTGGCAGCTACGCACACACGTGTAAAAGAAGGCAGTAAGAGGAGGCCGCCATGGCCGTGGCGTTGACGGAGCAACGCGGCAGAGAGAGCTTTTTGGACCAGGTTTGTGTCCTGCCTCCGGCAGTTGGCGTGTAATTTGGTGAAGACACTCAACTTAAGACAATCAAAGCAGATGGCATGTTTAAGGTCTTCTGGGACAATGTCTCACACAGAGCAGTGACCCCATCATGGTTTCTCCTTTCCTCATGTTTGTCCCATCCGCTGTAAAATCAGGATGACATTCATAAGCACGTAGTAGGGCTGCAGCATCATTGTTAGGATTAATCATGATAAGATTTTTTTTTGCGGTACTGGGGATTGAACCCAGGGACCTTCTACCTCTGATCTACACCCCCAACCCTATTTTATTTTTTTTTGCGGTACCGGGGATTGAACCCAGGGGGCATTGTTCCTCCAAGCTACACCCCCAGCCCTATTTTTTATTTTTTATTTTGAAACTGGGTCTTGCGAAGTTGCGGAGGGCCTCTCTAAGTAGCTGAGGCTGGCCGTGAACCCGGATCCTCCGGTCTCCGCCTCTCAAGTACTGGGATTACAAGTGTGCGCCACCACACCCAGCTGATAAGATTTATGTAAACAATCTTTTAAACCAGAAGATACCGTGCCACTATTGGTTTCATTATTGGATATGAAAAACTTCATTCTTTTTTATGACTTATTTTTAGCCCTTTGGGAATGGGCTGGGGTGCAACCCAGGACCTTGCACATGCCAGGCACGCACTCTCCCTCTGAGCTACACCCCCAGCCCCTATTCGGCTATGTTTTGAATGAAGAGACTATGACAAATACTCAGACTTTCCTGAACATTTGAAGTGTTTTACTGATGGTTTTGTTCATTGGAATAGTTACTAAATTCAGGTTGAATAAAAGTCTGAAGGGTGAGTGATTGGTGTTTGTTAAATAGCATTAATTAATAAAAAGTGAATATCCAGGTGTGGCGGAGCAGAGAAAAATGTGTGTAGCCCATCAGAAGCTATGGTGAACTGATTGAGAGAACTGTTCCCACATTAAATTATAGAAATATTTTATTTTGTTGCTCTGTAAATATTGGATAATATGAAGTCTCCAATTATATATTAATAATAGGTTTTCTTTCTTAACTTTTACTGGACCCTGAAATAGAATCAGGGTCCCCATAAAGACAGTCTAGCTCAGCTTTTGACTGTACTATTTCTCTGAAAGTTTCTGGGAGGTGTCAATAAATTGACACAGCAGTTCATTAGAGATCAAAGCCTGAACTTACAAATACATGGCTAGGTATGAGTGTAATTGCTGGAAAGGGAGGAATGAAGAGGGGGCACAAGGCATGATTGCAATGCCCAGAGAGAAAACGGACTTCAGGCAAGACTAGATCCAGTGTCTCAATGATGACCACAACAGGACCTCATCTGTCCTCTCTCCTTTCTCTGTTGCTTCATCCTAAGTGTGCCCCTTCATGTTTAATAGCCTCTTGGAAGATCAAGGAGGCCAGTGGGACTTTGGAGGCCAGGAGGCTTTGTGAATGATGGGGACACACGGGAGAAGCAGCAGGTAGAAGATGGGAGGAGGCACATGACCCTGGACACCTGGCAAAAAGTTTGGATTTGTGTTCAGGGCCGCGGGATGCATAGAGATTCCTAATCAAGGGAGTTATGTCATGTGATGCAGAATTTTAAAAGATCCCTCTGATTGTGAGTACAAAATGGTTTTGAGAAGGGTCAGAGTGAAAGAAGAGACTCAAGTAAGAAGGTGGCTGTAGTGGGCATATGGGGCTTGATAAGGATTAAGCAAGGGAGATGAGAAAAAGAAAAGAATCAAGAGTGAGGTGCTTTATCTGAGCAGTTTATTGCCACCCAAGTTTAGAGTGTCCTTCCTACTATTTATGTTGTCAGGCACTCCAGAGCATTGCTTGACTATAACCACTTACTGTGTGAATTTTTTTTGTTGTTGTTGTTTGCTTATTTGAGAACTCTCAACTGCATTGTTACAAAACCAACTGCATTGTTACAAAACAATGCAGAGGGAAAAATGATTGACTAAGACAATAACGAAGCAATGCATAATTAGATTCCAGAGAAATACAGATCATAGGATCAGCAGAAAAATACTCTGAATTATATAGAAGATAAAATCACCAGGTCCATGTCTATAGTCCCAGCTACTTGGGAGGCTGAGGTAAGAGGATGGTGAGATGAAGGCCAACCTGGGAAGCATAATGAGACCTAATCAATCAATCAATCAATCAAACTATTTTTTAAAAAATTAAGACACAAGAAAAGAACAAAAAAGGTCCAAAAAGGAAAAACTCCGGCATATTTGAAAAGAACCAACGAGAACTCTTAGAAAAGGAACGTATTTTCATTGACAGAAAAAATTTAATAAGTTAAATACAGATTAATCATTGCTGAACTGGCAAACTGGAATGAAGAAGGAAATTATATGAAATGCATGATAAATATACAGAGGGAGAGGATTGAGGTGAGAGGTTAAGAGGTGGGAAAAGCCAGAGCATGTCTAGTAGTGGTTGTAAAGGACAGAATGTAGGAGAACATATAACATAGAGGAGTGTGGCTGGCTATTTCTTAGAATTGAAGAGAAATATGATTTCTCAGATACAGGCCGCACAAATCCAACTATGATAAAGTAAAGCTGTATTTGGGGTTCAGATGCACTGTAGAGACCAAAGAAAAGAAACCTTAATATTAATCAAGGAGAAGACAGGATATCTTCAAAGAAAAATACTTAGCAGACCTCTCAATAGCAATAATGGAAGCCAGAAAACAATGGAATACATCAAAGTAGACCTTCACATCCAGCTAAACTCTTAACACAAACCATGGAAAACAAAGACATTATAGACCATCAAAAACTGGAAGAGCACACCGGGCGTGGTGGCACACACTTGTAATCCCAGTACTTGGGAGGCGGAGACCAGAGAATCCGGGTTTGCGGCCAGCCTCAGATACTTAGTGAGGCCCTCTGCAACTTGTGAGACCCAGTTTCAAAATAAAGTATAAAAAAAATAGGGCCAGGGGTGTAGCGCGGAGGTAGAAGAGTTCACTATTCACAGACCTTCTCCAATGAATGTTAAAGAATATACTTCTGGAAGAACTGTGACACAAAAATGGATGGTGACAAGCTGGGTGTGGTGGCACACGCCTGTAATCCCAGTACTTGGGAGGCTGAGACAGGAGGATTGGAGGTTCGCAGCCAGCCTCAGCAACTTAGCAAGGCCCTCAGCAACTTAGTGAGACCCTGTTTCAAAATAAAAAATTTAAAGAGCTGGGGAGGGGGTAGCTCAGAGGTAGCACCACCACAGCAACAAAAAAATGGATATATATAGAGAGAGTGATTATATGACACAGCATTCTTTTTTTATGACCCAGAATTAAACTACAAGAAAACAAACAAAAATTATGTTCACACAAAAACTTATGAATAACATCATTTATAATACCGCAAATATGGAAACAAGGCAAATACCCACCAAATGATTAATGCATAGGTAAAGCGTAGTATCTCCACACAATGAAATATTGAGAGTAAAAAGGAATGAAGGACTGATATATTCTACAACATGAATGGACCTTGCAAACATTATGCAAAGTGAAGGAAGCTAGCCACAAAACCCATGTGCTATGTGATTCCATGTTCATGCAGTATGTAGAAGAGAATAAATTAGTGGCTGCTTAGGGCTGAGAGTTATGGGGGAAATGGGAAAGTGACTGCTAATGGTACAGGCTTTCTTTTAGGGATGATGAAATGTTCTAAAATTGATTGTACTAATGGTTGCACAACTCTGTGAATTGACTAAAGACCCCTGAATTGCATACATTAAGTAGTTGAGTTGTATGGCATGCAAGTTGTATGTATCCTAATAAAAAGAAAGGAAAGAAACTAAATAACGAATAATGATCAAAGAAATTGGTAAATAAATTCATAAGCAAATGTACTTGCTCAAAACTGAAACTAAAAAACTAAGCAATAAAATTTTAAATAGAAGAGTGGAGAAGATAGAAATCATTATCAACTCTAGAATCTATGAATTAAAATACTCATGTATGGTTTTAAACCAATAAAGGACTAAGAAGGAAGTAATATAGTCAACACAAAAGAAGATTAAAAAATTAGTGAGTTAAGGATCAACTCATGAGTTAGAAAAGAACCAACAAACCCCCCAAAAGTAGAAAGAAGGAAATAATAAAGATAAGAGCAGAAAACAAATGTACAAAAATGTGGTCACCAAAATAAAAAAGACTAGCCAACTACAAAAGTCTTTATCAACGATGATAGATTTATATCATAAATAAAAAAAGTAATGCAGCTACAGACAGAATAGAAATAAAAATAATAAGAAAATACTTTATGCCAATAAGTTATGATGACTACCTATCAAAAATATACACTAGATGTATATAGATAAAATGATATGTTATGTCTATATATATTATAGATAATATTTATATAGATATAATCATATCACTCTTGGGAAGGGGTGCTCATGTCTACTTAGAAAGAGTAGACACATGTTCATTAGAGTCAGGGCCAAGATGTGGAGGCCGGCTCTCACCTCTGGTATTAATCGGCATTGAATTACTACAGCCAAACACTGGAGGTAATTTTTAAAGAGAAAGGTTTATTTAGCTCATAGTTTGAAGGTTCAAGTGCAGGAGTGTGTGGCCCCATGGATTTGTCCTCTGGGGCAGGCAGCACATCTTGGCAGGAACATGTGTCAGAGTAAGTGGTCATATTTTGAGCCAGGAAGCAGAAAGAGGGGATAGATGGGGTCCACAGTCCCTTTCAAGGGTGTGCCCCCAATGACCTAAAGACCTCCCAGGAGGCCCCACCTTCCAATGTTTCCTTAGGACCTCCCAATACCCCCACCCTGGGGACCAATCCTTTACATATGGACCACTGGGGGACACTCATCCAAACTATAGCACCTCTCTAACTCAATGTGATGATGGACATCTCAGCCAGTGTAATTAGCAATAGAAGAAGTAAATATGTAGACATTTGAAAGAAAAAGATGAGTCATTACTATTAGAAGAGTATATGATTTTCTACCGAAAAAAAGCCAAGAGAATCAATAAGTGAATTAAGGTGTCTGTATAAAAAGCTTACTTCATCCTCTTCCCCACAGTCACTGTTTTATCACTTAATGGCTACAGAGGTGATGCTATTATCTTATTTAATCCTCTCAACAAGCTTCCAGAGCACGCTCTTGTCATCTGCACATGACAGGTGAGGACATCTGCCCACCTGACTGCACAAAGCCAGTGCCTGTAGGTCTGGGATTTGAGTCCAGAGATCCAGAGTCCATGAC
This sequence comes from Glis glis, assembly GCA_004027185.1. NCBI lineage: Eukaryota > Metazoa > Chordata > Mammalia > Rodentia > Gliridae > Glis > Glis glis. Next base: position 6,511 of record PVJS01019864.1, read on the forward strand.
CTTTGTCACGGGGCTGTCCTTGCTCCAAACACAGCCTCCTACACCAGAAACTGGAGCAAAAAAAAAAAAATGCTACTTGCAATTCCAAGTCAGATCATAAAGGGCCAGGAATAAACCAAAGGAGATATGTCTGAGCCCTAAGCGGAGAAAAATACTAGACATTACGGAAGGATATAAAAGAAAACCTAAATACAGATAAAAGCATACCTTTTTCCGGGGGGGGGGTGCCTATTACTGTGTAAGGGTCATTTTTCTTTTTTTTCTTTTTTTTTTTTTGCGGTACCAGGGATTGAACACAGGGGCGTTCTGCCTCCGTGCTACACCCCCGGCCCTATTTTTATACTTTATTTTGAAACCGGGTCTCACGAAGTTGCGGAGGGCCTCACTAAGTAGAGAGAGAGAGGGAGCGAGAGAGAGAGAGAGAGCTGAGGCTGGCCGCGAACCCGGATCCTCCGGTCTCCGCCTCCCAAGGTACTGAGATTACAAGCGTGCGCCACCACGCCCTGCATTTTTCTTTAATTACTACATAAATTCAATGGAATCCCAATCAGTTCCTCAAAAGGATTCATTTAAAAGAAAAATATAAAGGTGTTTCTAAAGTTCATTTGAAAGAGAAATCTGGAAGCCATAATAAACAAAATTTCAGGTTTGGCTACATAGAAATAAAGATTTCTGAGTGACCCCCAAACATTATAGGTAGAGTTGAGAAAAAAAGATGATAGTTGGAGTCACAACTGAATCAACATAAGGCAGACAAAGTGTTATATCCATAATAAACTAATATGGAAAAGACAAACAACCTGATAGATTAGATAAGACCATGGCCAGGTAATTCACAAAACAGGAAATATAAATATAAATGGTTCAATGAAATATTGAAAGATGCTCAACTCTCTAGTAGCCATGAAAATGAAAATCCGATGATGGAGATTTCAATCTCTGCCTATCAGATTGGCAAACATTTAGAAGATTACATCATCCGGTGCTGGCAAGGGTGGTAGGAAATGGACATGCCGTTTGTTGATGGAGGCTTAAATTCTCACAGTCTTTTAGGAAAGTACTCTAGTGGCACCTAATAAAATTTAATAGAGACATAGTCTTTGACCTAGCAATTTCATTTTGGGGGAATATAGTCTACAGAAATCAAATCACCAACAGGTAAGAATATATATAAAAATGTTATTCCAGTATTACTGTTTGTGATGAAAAAAAGATTATCTGGAAAAACATCTAAATGATTGAATGAATTATGTTTCTTTCCCACTGACAACAATTAGGCAGCTTTTAAAAACGACTGTGGGCTGGGAGTGGTGGTGCACACCTGTAATCCCAGTCCTTGAATGGATGAGACAGAAGGATCACAGGTTCTCTCCCAGCCTCAGCAACTTGGTGAGGCCCTCAGCAACTTAGTAAGACTGTGTTTCAAAATGAAAAATAAAATAGGGCAGGAAGTGTAGCTCAGAGGTAGAATGCCCCTGTGTTCAATCCCCAGTACCACACACACACACACACACACACACACACACACACGATTGCGGTACATCTATAGATACCAAAGTGTAGAGAAATCTATAATATTTTTTATTAAACAAAACTGCTAGATAATGGTTACAGTAATTGTTAGAGCAAAATCCTATAACTTATACACCTTTATTCTATGTCTCCTATATGTCTTTAAGGATACTTACTTATACATATCCATAAAGTTGTAGGAGGATACTTAGGAAACTGTTAATAGTGGTTATGTTGGGATGGTGGGATTAGTATGGAGAGGAAGATTATTAACTACCTTTGTATAGCTCCATTGTTCTGGGCTTCTTATAAGCATGTGTTGTTTTTGTACACAAAGAATTCAGTAAAGTGAAAAATTAACTTGCTACTTTCTCCAACTTTCCTATTCTTTAAAAATTTATCTGATATCATTTTTTATTCTTTTCCTCCTCTTAAACCACTTTTTTTCTTTACAATTTTATTATTCACCATGACTGATTTTGCTGAGCATGGTAGTTTCCAAGTCTCCAGAGTTGCCGGGAGACCTATATCCCAGACCATAATACATACACAATCTATATCAGAGTGGTATAGGTTATGCATAAGCCACATATATACCAGACTATAATATATACCACTGTGTTACATATTATTCTTAAAAGCATCCCGTTTCCTCGAATTAACAGCTTAGTAGTTTAGGGACATTAAGACTCAAATAAGCCCTGGAATTAATGTCATTCCCTTTATGTAGTGATTTGCCAAATTCTAGATAAATCTCCAATGTAGTCCTTTGTTCAAGATGTCAGAGTTACTAATCCTTTTAGCCAAGGAAACATGTATCTTGTGTCGCAAATAGGGACACTATCAGCCCACCAGTAGAATATTTAGTTGGGATAAGAGGAGGAAATCCTTTGTCTCTCAAGATTATGTGGTAGAGTCTTGTGCATGGTGGGTGGGTTAGCTGAAAAAGAAATCAGAGAAATTTCCAGTAGGAATTGCTTTGGAACATGCTGGCTGGCATCCTTCTGACATTTTCTTCTCTCTCAGAAGTCCTTTGCCTGACTCAGAACCATTGGAGTTAGTAATAGAAACTCCCTAGGTCAAGTCTAGATTTTGCTAAGACCCCCCCTCCGTCCCCATTGAATATGAACTAATTCAATTCCTGGGCTCTGTGAATCTCGGTTGTGGTTTCAATTTCATTTGTGGCATTGCTAAGAGACTCTGAAGAAAAATGCAATCTCCCGGTAATCTTGAGTCCATTAAGGAATTAAAAAAAAATTATGGTGAAATACACTAACATAAAATTTGCCATCTCTGCCATTTTTTAAAGTGGACATTTAAGAAGCATCAAGTATATTCATATTGTTGGGCAACCAATCTCCAGAACGTTTTCATTTTACACAACTAAAATTCTATATCCACCAAACAACAACGCCTCCTCGCCTTTCTGTTTCTATGCACTTGACTCCTCTGGATGCCTCATATAAGCGGCATCATACAGTATTTATCTTTTTGTGGCTGGCTTATTTCACTGTGCATAGTATCTTCAAGTTTCATCTATGTTGATGGATATGTCAGAATTTCCTTCCTTTATAAAGCTGAATAACATTTCATTGTATATCCATTGAAGAGTTTAAAAAATAAGTATATATATATTTTTTTTCAAAAGGCTTACTTAGATTTAAAATAAAATATCCACTTTTTAACTTTTAAAGAATCTATATTCATTCATTCATTCATTCATTCATGTTGCCTACTTCATGACTGAATGCTAAAAATCATCAATAATGAAGAAATAGTCGCTTCCTTGGAAGTTCTAAAGTGGGGATATGACTATAATCCAAGGCCAGATGGCTCATTTGAGTAGTATGTTAAAGTGATAAAGAGAGACATATCACCTTAAATTGACCAGATTTCAGGGCCCATTATTTCCCCAAATTCCTTAGGGCTCTCTCTTACAAAATTTTCCCTCATGCCCATTGAAGATCAAAGTAAGTGGGCTGAGAATATGGCATTTTATAATTTAGGACTAGTATTTGGTTTATTGTTTTAAGCCTGTAAATTCTTGCAGAAAGCATACCTTCTTCTGTGGGTTTTAGACAATACAGTCAGGCGTTGCTTAATGACAGGATACATTCTGAAATATGTACCAGAAATGCACCATTGCGCAAACATCATGGAGTGTACTTACACAAACTAAGATGGCTATGACCTCCATAGACAATATAATCTTATGGCACGGCTGTTGCGTGTGTGCTCCCTCTTTGAATGAAGCATTACATGCAGCACCTGGTTGATGTGCTGCTTGCTTTTTTTTCCCCTTTGTCATTAGAAGCAGAAGCAGAGAGGCTTCTGAGCCCTGCCATTGTTCGAGTCAAGACTGACATTTTACCACTCAGTAGAGAGAGCAAATCCACATGATTGTAGGTGTTTTAGTCAGCTTTTTGGTCTCTGTGATCAAAACACCTGACAAGCACAACTTAGAGGGGGAAAGGTTTATTTGGATCATGGTTTCAGAGGTTCATTCCATGGTTGGCTGGTTTCAAGACAAACTGCTGTGGCAGGGCACATGGTGGACAAAAGCCTCTCTCAGTCATGGCGGCCAGAAGTAGGGGGATGGGGGAGAAGAGGGAGGGACATATATGGTCCCAAAGGCCATGCTCCCAGTGACCCACCTCCTCCAGCCATACCCCACCTCTGAGCCTTGCTGCATTGGGAATCATGCTTTCAACACATTTTTTGGGTGGTGTGGGGTGGGGTGGTGGTGAGGGGATCTTCTAAACCCAAACTGTAACAGTAGGACTTTCATCTCCAGGTCAGAATACATAGTGAAAACTTGGGTCAAATCCTTCTCTGTAGTATGAGTGCAGAGTGCTGGACCTCATCCCACCTTTACTGAGTTCTCTGCTTCGTTCTCTTCTGTGTTTCTTAGGCTGCGCCCCTCAGGCTTTGCTTCTGAGTTGATAAACGTGCAAATTTGACCCCTAAACGGGTAACAGGACAGGAAGGGGGGGACTAGCTCCTGTCACACTGTGCACTTTATTTTCTATCAATAGCCCTGTTACCGCACACAGGCTCTTGGGTTTCCTGAGGAATGGAGCCATTTTGTAAACAAAACGCTGTCATTTTAGGCCATTAGAATGCATTATATGAGGCATAATGGCTAAAAGAGAGCTGGCGGGGGAGGCAGGGGAGGCGCAGAGTGAACTCCTTGGTGCTCAGGGTCTCTTGGGATGTGGCTGACATAATGAACTCAGCTTTCCCATTATTCACTTCATTTTTTTCTTTAAAAAAATCCCAGAAACAAAAAGCAAATATATGCTTTTCTTCTCTGAGTAGAAGAAGGAAATATGTGCTAAGTATCTGAGATTTAGCAATTCTGACTCCTGTTCGTTATCTCAGTTGAATCCAGTTGTTTCCAGAATTAAATATTCTCCTCGCTGATGTTACTTTAAATTCCTCCTGCCCCCCTTTTTATATAAGAAAACTTGAGCTCCTTAGCCCTTAAGGTGGTGTGAACAGTTTTAGCCACTAAAGAACATCATCTCTCATGTTTTAGACTTATGTCTGGCACATGAATTGTGCTCATGCATATTTTATGTTGTAAAATACTGTAATTTTTGTTTTGTCAATAAGAGAGCAGGTGGTTCTATGGGATATCAACTCTAATATTGAATTCTGGGTATAAGTCCAAGTCCTTTAATCCTGGGAGTCAGAGAACCAAACAAGATTTAACATGCAAAGATTTCATTACAGGATATTCCCATGTGACAGAAAGTGGAAAAAGTATCAGAGAAGGCAGCGAGATCTCCTGCTCACCATGTAAGTCTGACCCCAGAGAAGAAAAGAGGATGAGAAGGTTGGGTAGAAGCAGGTGGACTGCCACGCAGTTTAAGGAAGGTTTGTTAAAGACATTGGAGAGTCTTTGGGCCGAAGTCAATAGTTAGCGGAGTGCAGTGTCTCCTAGGAACCCAGGACCTGACCTACTTAGTAATCCTGACAGCTCATTCACAGCCACAGCAGCCATGGAGGTGTGGTTCAGCCCCTGGTTGATTATACTCCATTCCATAGGAGGCCTCTGGGTCATTGTCACGGTTGCCACCATCCACATCCTTAGTTTCAAGTATTGGAGAACACTGGTTTATCTGGTCCTAACATCATTCATGGTGGGTGCTGGGCTGGGTCTTGTGCTAAGTAAGTCTCCATTGAGTTTTGCATTTCATCTTGAGTTAGGCTGAAAGTTTCCTAAAGCAGCTAATTAACATGCATGGCCATCTAGGATCCCTTCACCCTCTGTGGTTCTGACACAGTGTAAGCAGAGAAAAGCAAAAATAGGATGATGCTAATACCTGACTTCAAACTATACCACAGAGCCATACTAATAAAAACAGCATGGTATTGGCACAAAAGCAAACACACCCAATAGAGCAGAATAGAAGATTCAGAAACAAATCCACACACTTATAGCCAATTTATTTTTGACAAAGAGGCAAAAAACATACACTGGAAAAAAGATAGCCTTTTCAGCAAATGGTGTTGGCAAAACTGGTTATCCATATGTAGAAAAATGGAAATAAATCCCACTTTCTCATCCTGCATAAGAGTCAATTCAAGATGGATCAAAGACCTGGAAATTAGATCAGCGACTTTGCAGTTACTTGAAGAGGGCATAGGACCAACACTCCAACATATAAGCATGGGTAAAAACTTCCTTAATAAAACTCCAAAGGCACAAGAAATTAAAACTAGGATTAATACATGGGATTGCATTAAACTTAAGAGCTTCTATGCACCAAAAGGAAACTATCAAGAACCTCAAGAGAGAGCCAACAGAATGGGAGAAGATCTTTGCCAGCTACTTCTCCGATAGAGGACTAATATCTAGACTATACAAAGAACTCAAGAAACTCACCACCAAAACCCAAATAACTCAATCAAAAAATGGGTAAGTGAACTACATAGACACTTCACAAAAGATGAAATACAAATGGCCAATAAATATATGAAAAAATGTTCAGCATCATTAGCAATCAGAGAGATACAAATCAAAACTTCCCTGAGATTTCACCTAACCCCAATTAGAATGACATCATTAAAAATACAAACAATAATAAATGCTGGCAAGGATATGGAGAAGTAGGAACTCTGATACATTGTTGGTGGGATTGCAAATTAGTGCAATCACTTTGGAAAACAGTGTGGAGGATCTTCAGAAGATTGGGAATGAACCTACCATATGACCCAGCTATATCACTCCTGGGTATCTACCCAAAAGAATTGAAACCAGACTATCATAGTAATGCATGTATATCTATGTTTATAGCTGCACAACTCATAATTGCCAAACTATGAAACCAGCCAAGATGTCCATCAACAGATGAATGGATTATAAGATTATGTGATATATACACAATGGAATTCTACTCAGCCATAAAGGAGAACAAAATTATGTCATTTGCAGGGAAATGGATGGAACTGGAGAATATTATGCTAAGTGAGATTAGTCAGTCACAAAAAGTGAAAAGTCAGATGTTCTCCCTCATATGTGGAAGCTAGGGATAAATTGGGACACAGGAGGGACTCCAGACAGAGGAGAAACCTTAGTGGAGTGAAGGAGGGGACCTAACTGAGGGAGATGGGAGGGGGAAGAAGACTTGAAGAGGGGAACACCTCAATGGACGTGAGGTACATACATACACGAACTTATCAAAGCCAAACACTATGTCGAGCATGAGAAGGTGCGGAGGGAGAGGAAGTGGGGTGGGAACTGACGGAGGGCTTACTGAGTGTTGTATGCGTGTATGCCTCTATCACCCTGAACTTCATTAAAATGTATGATTACAATGCACCAATAAAAGAAAAAATAAATTAAAAAGCTAGGATGATGCTTTTACTTCTGTCAGATCTAAAATTCTTATGTGCTCTTAGGAGCTTTGTGGTCGCACTCCTCTGTCATGTATTTGTGGAGTGATCTTAGGCAAGTCACAAGTTTTTATGTATAAAAAGTGATAATAATTCCCACCTGGCAGAATTGTGAGTTAGAATAACTTGTGCAGTAGGATATGGCACACAGTAAGTCTTCAATAAAACATCTAGACATAGCTAAGTGTTATGGGAAATTTACATTGTGCTCCACGGCCTGCGGAACAGAGTTCAGCATAGGGGTCAGAAAAGACTTGTGTGTTCTAAGCAGGGAAGGATTAGGACAGGGAGGGTGTTGATGACAAAATCATGGGAGTGCTGGGTAGTGTTCCCCCAGACTGGGCTCCCCAGCCAGCCCACAAGGGAAGCTTTTATCTCTGTTCCAGCCAGGAGAGGGAATGAAGAAGCTGCACCTGGATGTTCCAGGACCCCCACCATGATGGTTGCAATCCCCAAACCAGGAACTTTGGAGCGTGAAGCTGCTGCCACCACTGCAAACTGGCTCTTGTCACCCAGGGAGCTGAGGGACACAATAGGGCACCCCTGAAAACCCTATGTCCTGGACCTGGCTTGCCAGCAGGAAGCAAAAAGCAGTTGGGTCAGCACACTTCCTCACTTCTGCCTTCCGAATCGCACGGCAGCACATCTGGCGCAGGGGACCTGATTTGTATGCAGAATGCCCCGGCTACAGGGTTTCCAGCTTCTCAGACTCTACAGCACGAGAAGACCCTGCGGTGTGGGAAGCGTGGCCGGAGGAGACGGACATGGACACCAGCATCTTCCATGGTGTGCTAAGTGTGTGACCCGCATCACCTCATCAAACCCTTACCATAGCATAACAAGACGGGAAGACTTGTTATGCCCAAGTTACTGATCTGGAATCCGAGGAGAGTGTCTGGCTGAGGTGGGCTTTGTACTCAGATCCATCCCTTCTCAGAGCTTATCCTCTTAATACTCTGTTGCTTTTTCTTGAACATTTACCTTCTTTGTGTTCATGCTTGAAAAAAGTCCAACATCCCAGTTCCTTTCCCTCTGGGAATCAAGCTGTCCGCACTCTAGGTAGGTTAGGTAAATATTCTGGCGTGTCATTCAGGGAACAAGTCCAGGAGCCTCTTCGAGCTCTGTGTCCTACTTCGAGTCACCGAGGTGTAAAGGACATTGTCAACTGCCTTGTGATTCCCCTCCCCAGTGGCCATTATGGATGGGGACACAGAGCAGAACCCGCTGAGCATATTCAGATCAAGAGCTGATGCCCTCTCAGACCAGCATCCCTTTCCTCACCACAGCGTGGCTTTCCCTTGACCTAGAATACACTGCACTGTCCCTCTCAGGCTCAGCTAGTGAAGATCCTAACAGGAATGTCCAGATGGTTCTGCACACGTGACCTTTGGCGTATGGGCTCTCGGCTTTTAACTCATGGAAATGCCACAGGACCTGGCTGCACCTGCGGGTGTCCTCTTGTTCCTCTCAGTCTGTGTTCATATTGGGTGGATCAAGGGCTTTCAGGAAGTAGCCTGTGAACTGCTGGCTGTTTATGAGGGTCCATCAGATCCTCTGAGGTCTGGTTGAAATGGCGAGGTCGTAAGATGCCAACATCTTCCCAAGTTTCCTGCCTGACATAGACCCAAAGAAACACATCAGCACAGAAGCAGGTTCTCTGGGTCTTGAGCGGCCACTCCTTTAGCAGGCAAAGTATTGCACAGTTTCCCTCAATTCCCCAGGAATGCTCAGTGTTCTACAGATCCGGGCATCACTTGTCCCTTGTTTTCTGTACCGTGGCTTTAACCTTCTCTTGCAATCTCACAGCCACTTCTCCTTGCGGCCACCAGCCCTTCTGCACAGCTTAGATTTAGGTGGAACAGGTTCTAACCCCTTCGTTAAATCCACAAAGCACATCAAAGAAACTCTGTGGAAGACTTTAGAGACCTTAAAGACTTACTGCTCACACAAAGCAAACCTCTAAGCAGGCGGCCAATGCCATTTCTCCAGGCGCCTCAGGGCAACCTTCGCAGAGGGTCTGTTTGAGCTGCCTCTTGCCTTACCCTCAGCCCTGTTTCCTGTTATCCAGTGGGTCATTAAGTCCATCACTTCTCGGGGCCTGCCTGGGAGTGGTACGGATGCTGACGGGGGTGGGGCAGACGCCGACGGCTCAAGAAACACCACGAGCTGGGAGATATGTTGAGCAAATCTCGTTTATTAGAAAGCCAAATCCCTCTTTTATAGTAGAGGCCATACAGGAAGCTCGCAAGCAGTAGGGTGTGACCCAATGGCACGCGACGGGTCGGGTCACCACGCCCCCCTGTAACCTATCATAGGTAGAGGCACCTGTCGTCTGTGAGCACGGAAGGAGGTAACTGCCTATCATAGCCCTCCTGAGGTTAGGTGGGGCTATCTGCGGGACCTCCCTCCGAGGGGTCCGCCAGCGCCATCTTTGCCATTGATATGCTGAATCGCTGCCACGTGGAAGAGGCCCGGTACTCGGTACTCTAGGGCAGGCTTCTGCTAGTCCACCAGGCCCTTTCATGGCACCGGGTGGAGGGCCCAGCAATCACTGTTCTGCCAGGACCTGATGAACCTGTTAGTCTCTCCACGAAGCCTTGTAAGAATGGATCTCAAAGAAGTATGAAGTTATCTGTGAACAGATGTGGGTTTTAGCTAAGATGCTGAAATAGGGATGACAGTGCAAATATGGAAGAAGGCACAGGGTCCTTTTCTTTTCCCTGCGAGTCCTCAGATGGGAGGAACTGACGAATTGCCACTAATAGCAGAGAGAAGGCTCCAGAATGAATGAATGTGTTACATGGATTCTATCCCTGTAACACATGGCCTGATCTTCAAATTCTTAATTCGGGTGAGAACATCAGCTTTTCTTTAAAAGCTTCCATTTGTCCCCCCTTGCTCCCTACTGGAACCCGCCATCGATGTTGATCAGTGGTGAACCTTGTAAATGGGAACAGGGAAGGTCAGGAGCTATAACTCTGTGTTTTAGATGGCAGCCAGAGAACATACGCAAGCAGCGTGTGGGATGTGTGTTAATTCCAACTCCAGGCCTGTCATTTTTCTTACCGTTGTTGCAGTCTTGCAGCGCGTGGAAGGAAAATAGCATGTACAGACTTGGATAATGTTGGTAATTACACCCATCACACGAGGAAGCAGAGAGCAGCCTTTGTTCAGCAAATAAACAGAATCCAACATCTAATGAATCACGTTTCTGCAAAATTGCAGCATGTGTGTGTGCAGGGGGCTGGGGTGTGTTGTGTTTGAGGTTTTGAGGCTCTTAGGTTTCTCTTAGTCACTATAAATAGGTCATGAGACCCCTTTGTTTCTAAAGCAACTTCATGTCTTTTCAGAAGAGTGAGCCCGCAGATGTGTTTAAGAACATGTGTGTAGGATTCTCAAAAAAGGGAGAACCAATATATTAGACCTAGGCCATGCTAGGGAAAAAGCTGGGGGTGTTGTAGACCATGCTCAGGCCTCCAGACCCACCTGGTCACAATCTGAGAAGGTGCTCCAGCAACTTCCTGATTCCAACAGGGGGGAGAGAGAACTAAACTTTCTTTAATAGAATTATCAAATGTCTGGGGGCCTTGATGGGCCTGGGAACCACTAGCTGGACTTAGTTTTATAGAGTTTTTAATTTGGGAAAATATTTCTTTTCCTTTTGTATTCTGCCCTTTCCTCCCTCGATTTTTTTAAAAATGAACAAGGATATAGTCCTTTCCGAAGGGCATGATCTTAGGCCCTCAGCCATTTGTTCCCATCACAGAGAGTTGCCAGAAAGAGCCGCATTTCCCAGCAGATCCACTTCCCAGAGAGGATCTTTGCTGGGATCGGGTCACAAAGTGAACATTGAGTCATGGTCCCAAAGTGTTTGTGGATTGTCAAGAACTCATTCATGAGACAGAGGTTCATGTCCAGTGGGAATTCAATCTGTTAGAGAGTATTCCTTTTATTTTGCAGGAAAAAACTATAGAAACAGTATAATATGATGTTTGGCATATGACAAGCTCTATGCTGAAGGGACCCTGATCCAAAATGTGTTTTCTGACAGGCTAGTTGCTAAACTCTGAGAACTAAGGCCGGCCTTGAGCGTAGCTGAGAAATCCTGAAGCCCAGACTCAGTGAAACTTGGAGCCTCGCCTGGCGACTTAGAGTTCTGCCTCGCAGAAAAACTTCAAGGGCTGGTGTCCTTGCAGATTAACATGTGAAACTTACCTTGTTCTTCTTCCCCCAAGCTTTCCCCATAAAGTTACTTTTATATTTGCACATAAAAATTTCTTTGTTATAATAACATAGTGAGACCTCTAATTGCTTATATAGCTGCTATATTCTTAATAAAGTTAGAATGGTAAGCAGCCCTCTCCTCACCTGTGCGTGAGTTTCTCAATCGACGATCACCCATCTCTAAGAAGATGGACGTGTAGAAGTGTAATGGACCATAACACTATGCAAATGATGAATAAATGAAGGATATCACCTAAAAGAAAACCAGACAGTAAAATGGAAAGAAACTTGACATGAATATTCCGCATCTCAAGTTTGTATCCTTTTGATATGACGTCTCTGGTGATTGGTGTTTGTGGGAAAGTGCTGAGTATATTTAACGCAGTTGATATCATCCATTCTTTTGGTTTTATAATAAAGAGAGGAAATGAAGAAAGTCCCTAGGAGATTCATGAATATACACTGTGATAAGTCTTTACATACATTTTTCATTCAGTTTTCTAAAAAAGAGCCCTGTAGGTAGGTATTATATTCATTTATATATTAAGGGAGGTTCAGTGCATAAAAGTGAATCCAAGCTGGGTGTGGTGGCGCACGCTTGTAATCCCAGTGCTTGGGAGGCTGAGACAGGAGGATCGCAGGCTCATGACCAGCCTCAACTGGCCCTCTGCAATTCAGTGAGATCCTGTTTCAAAAATAAAGAATAAAAAATAGGGCTGAGGGTATAGCTCAGAGGTAGAATTTCCCTGGGTTCAATCCCCAGTACTGAAAAAAAAAAGTGAATCCATTCCAGGAAGTCATTTAAGGTTACTAGATTATCCAAGGTTACTAGATACTTACTGAATTTTGGAAGGTATCAGGGAAGGGGTTCTAGGCTCATCCATCAAGAACCACCCCTGAATAATTCAGAGGAAGTCACTCTCTGAAGATTCCAGAAGCCACGGTCTGAGGCTACCGGAAGCTACTGTCTGAAGCTGCCCCTGGAACCTCTGAATTCAAGAGCACACAGCCATCACTGCAAGCTAAGGAATGGGAAATTTCCTTTTGTCTCAGCTCTCTACACCCACAGAGCCCATGGCGGCCACTTGAATGTGGAGCAGCCACTGTCTTACCAGTGCACTTTTTTAATACCCAAAAAACCTAAGAACAAATGCCGAAAACCTACTGTCCCTAGAGCTTACACCATGCTCGAAGCAGAAAGCAGCCAACGTGTCAGGAAGCCACCTCTGCCTCACTCTGGTCTTCTAGAGCCACAGGAGGAGGCATCGGCGATGGGAAGCATCTTGGATGATAGTTTGAGGCTTTCTGGCCTCTGCTTATAAGAAGGAGCACCAAGAGGGCAGAGCTGCAGCCAGGGTGAGGGGAGTTTGACTGTCTCAGATTGCTGGGAGGAAATGGAAGCTCAAGAGGTTCCTAAAAGTACCTTTTTTCCCTCAAAGTATAAAGAGCAGTATGGTTAAATGCAGGGGAGATGGAATCAGGGCTCAAATCTCTACTCCAGAATTTACTGGTTGACTGGTCATAGACAAAGCAATTAACTTCACTAAAAGCCTCTAGTCCTAGTCTATAAAGTGGGAATCAAACTATAAGCCTTTGTGGGGTTATACTGAGAAATTAAGGTCATGTTTGTAAAGTGCTTAGCACAGGAGCCCAAGAAATTGTAGATATGATTAATAAGATTATGTAGCCAGTAGTAGACCAGAACACTAACCCAGGTTCATGGTCTTTGCTCTATCTCCCTGGGTAATGGAGATGAGACAGACCAGTAAATGTTTTGAGAGCCAGCATAAGATGAATGCTTTAAAATATTTTAATGCTATTATACTCCAAATACATCTTCTTAAAATTGATCAAAACTACAAGGTATCAAAATGGATTCTACTAGCCCCACATCAAAATTGGTCTTGCTACATTAAAGTACACTTTATATTTTACACATTGCAGCAGATTAGATCATGTTCCCCTAAAAGATATGTTTGAGTCCTAACCTCCAGAGCCTGTGAATGTGACCTTGTTTGGAAATAGGATCTTCACAGAGGTACTTAACTTAAAACAAGGCCGTACTCTAGTAGGGTTGGCTCCAAATCCAATGATGGTGTGTGTCTTTATAAGAGAAAAGAGAAGGAGATTTGGATAGATGTGCACAGAGAGAGGACATCTGTGGAAAGACAGAAGCCCGTGTGGTACAGTTGCAAGCTAAGGAATGGTGTGGACTGTCAGTTGCCACCAGAACCAGGTAGAGCCCAGGAAGGATGCTCTTCTAGGGCTTTTGGAGGAGAATGGCCCTTCACATCTGTGATAGTTAATCTAGGTTGTCAACTTGACCTGATCATGACACACCCAAGATTATGTGATTTTGGGTGTGTAACAGCAGATTAAAGAGAAAGCCCTGCCCTGAATGTAGGCAGCAGGATTCTGATAGGTGCGGACTTAGATAAAGAGGGAGAAACCGCATAGAGTGCGCGCGACTCTTTCCGAGGAAAACGCATCTGCTCTCGCCTGAGATCGTCAGCCGCCGGCTTCACCTTTCTCTGAAGAGCTTCTTGATCTTCTCGGCCTCCAGCTGTTGGAACTGAAACTTCACCATCATTTCTCTCCGAAGAGCTTCCTGATCTTCACGTCTTGGACTGGGACTGAATTAGTGGTTGCTCCGATCCTAAGACTCCAGCTCTTAGACCGCTCGACCAGCTACTGGTTCCTCTGACTCTCCACGTGCAGTCAGAACCTGGGACTACATTGCTTCAAACTGTAAGCCCATCTGATAAATCCCTTTTTTCAAATATACGCATTCTGTGTATTCTGTTAATCTAGAGAACCCTGTCCAATACAACATCTTAATTTCAGACTTCTACCTCCAGAACTATTAAAGAATAAGTTTCTACTGTTTCTAGCCACCTAGTTTGTGGTGATTTATTACGGCCGTCCTAGGAGATGAGCACAGACATGCGCCTGGTCACATGATGAATGTACTCCTAATAAGTTGCATTAGATTCTGTTTCTTTAATTTTTCAGGATTCTTTCAGAGGCATTCGACTTTACTTCTGGATTCTCATTTGTTTGGTGGTGGCTCAGGAAACTTGACATTCTCCTTTCCCAATTTCCCTTCACATGTCTATAAAGTACTCAGTATCATACAAATAGACCATTAAACATTATCGGGAAATGTGTCTTTAAATAATCCTCAGGCATACTCTTTTATAGATTGATCACTCATGTTATGATTTGCAAGTTACATAGTAGAATGGAAAGAGCAAAAAAGGGGGCTGGGCAGGTGGCATGGAGAATCATATTCACAGCTACCTTTAGTTAGGCACCCACTGTACCTCAGTGCAATCCTAGGCATTTTACATAACACATATCATTTTTTTTTCTTTGAAGTGGTTCGTGCCACTTTACAAATTACTGCACCAAAGTTCAAAGAGACTATGAATTCAAAGTGCGTGTAACACTGTAAATCCATCGCTTCTTACACTAACACTGAACTGGTGTTGTGCTGTCACATTTACTAGGTAGTCAAGCAACAGAGTCTCCTACACTGGTAGTTCATAATTGTAATCTATATTTCTATATATTTTTTGTGGTACTGGGGATTGAATGCAGGGGCATTCTACCTCTGAGCTACACCCCAGTCAAGACCGCATAGCTAGTAGGTGGTAGACGCAGCACCCATCCCCAGGCTGTGGGATTCCAAGGTCTGTGTTCTTCAGCATTAGTATCGGGGTTAACTTCTCTCTCTCTGGTTCCTTCCTTACTCCTCTGGAAATCCAATGGGCTGGTCTAGAGAAGCATCTCTCAAACCTCTTCTCTGTGGGGCAGAGTTCTTCCTGAAGTCTCAAAGCTCATTTCTCTGGGGCTGTAGTAACTGTCTCACTCATACGGTATCTGAGGAGAAAGAACAGGGGTGGAGAGCGGTGGACAGTTGATTAGTGGGTGAACATTTTGAAGGTCAGTGATAAGGGCCATAAAACATTTCACTTGCAGCCCAAGAATGAAAAGTTGAATCCATTCAACATGTCTTGCCTTTCCTTTCTTCCTTTCTACTGTTTCCATGTCATCCTCTCTCCCCACACACACCACATGGCCCTGACAAAAGCTGTTTCTTGCTTTTTCTTTTTCTTTCTCCCACCTCCTTTTTCTTAGTCTCTCTTTTCTCTCTTTCTTTCACTCCATCCTCTCTTACTTGCTCTTGAATTATAGAGACGAAATTAAAAAATATGGAAAATATGGGTATGAAATTACTGAGAGCTGGAGCCTCAACAGTCTATTGACGTGGAATGGTTTAGGCATGGGAAAAAAAATAAGGAACATCAGAAAAGATATTAGAAAATTAATTTCCAGCCTTATCTCTTTACTCACAATGTATATACATTAAAAACACTCAGTGCAATCTTGAAAATGATGTCAAAATGTGTGAGCAAGATATGTGTTAATTTATATATAATGTGATAATTTATAACTCAGTGACATTTTAACTGCGGAGAGAAATTTCCTTTGATGTGATATCTTTCCTCGAAAGAATTCAAAGTGCGTGTAACACTGTATATCCATCGCTTCTTACACTAACAGTGAACTGGTGTTGTGCTGTCACATTTACTAGGTAGTCAAGCAACAGAGTCTCCTACACTGGTAGTTCATAATTGTAATCTCTATTTCTTTTTTTTTTTGTGGTACTGGGGATTGAACGCAGGGGCATTCTACCTCTGAGCTACACCCCCAGCCCTATTTTTTATTCTTTGTTTTAAACAGGGTCTCACTAAGTTGCAGAGGGCCTCACTAAGTAGCTGAGGCTGGCCACGAACCCGGATCCTCTGGTCTCAGCCTCCCAAGTACTGGAATTACAAGCGTGCGCCACCATGCCTGGCTATAATCTATATTTCTTATACAAAGAGACCAGGAAAGAAAATTGAACAGTGTCTTCATATGACATTCTTCATGTCAGTACAACATATGTAGGCCGTAGTTTTGACTCTAGGGTATAGATAGAGGAAACCTATGCTGTACAGACAAATCAGAGCTAATCTATTACCAGGACTATCTGTGTTAATGCCAATTAACAGGAGCAGTGAATTCAGGCTATAGATTTCCAGTGCCATCAACATTTGTTAATATACAATTATAAAATGGTTAGACTTTTTTTCTGTAAGAGAATGTGACATTCAGATGCTCCAGAATTTTGAAAAATTATAATTAGAACTTTTATTTTCTAGGACCCCAAATACTGTTCTCAGAACACTGTAGTTAAACTAGTGCAGCAATTTTCTGGCCATTGGTCATTACCAATCAACTATATCATTAATTATTCCCCTTAGATGCTCTGTATGCAGCTGGGCATGGTCGCACATGCCTGTAATCCCAGTACTTAGAGAGGCTGAGACAGGAGGAATGCAGGTTGGAGGCTAACCTCAGCAATTTAGCAAGATGCTCAGCAATCTAGTGAGACCCTGTTTCAAAATAAAAAAATAAAAAGGGTTGGGGGTGTAGCTCAAAGGTAGAATGCCCCTGGGTTCAATCCCCAATACCACAAATAACAAACAAACAAACAAAACTTCTATATGCTCCAATTCAATTCATTTCAAAGGTTTCATGGACAGTGGGTAATTGAAAATATCCTACTTTAAATCATCCCTGGAAGAGGGCTGGGTCCCTTGACACATGCTTAGTGCCTACAAGCTGTACACGTATGCCCTCATCCATCCTTGAATCCAGGTGGTAGCCCCTGTCTCTGCCTTTACAGAGATGTACAGTACTGTTTGCTACAGCAAAAACTCAAGCTATTGTCCACTGTCAGGCAGTTCCACCCCTAGAGTGAGGAGCACACCTTCATCTCACAGATAATTTAACTTCAGCAACGACTTCCTTTGCCAATATTGCTATTATGATTTAGGACTTTTTTTTCAAGTTGTTAAGGGTCAAAAGATTTCCGTATATTGCCCACTTAAAAGGCTATATTTCTCTTTGTGTGTCTAAGTGTCTTAATAGATGCTTACTTAGCAATCTACAATGCACTGTACAAATTATGATACAAAACACTCCAATACCAATTTCCTTATTTTGAAGGTGCACGGGATTATTGTTGGCAGAGGCGCCATGATGTCTGCAAATTATTACAAGACTATCTTGAACTCTTTACATAAACCTCAGGAAGCCAGCATATATGAACTTAAGAGAAAAGAGATAATTTCTATTCCAGCTTCTAGAAAAGCCCAAATATCAATAGTTAGTGCTTCCTAGTGAGATGTCAGCAGAGGGGCTCAGATGAGCAAGAGCAAGGATTGGAACTCCCTCTCCTGTTCTTGTTTTCACAGCCCCTGGCACAAGGTGGCATATCCTTTAGACTCTCACCGAGGGTGAGTCATGAGGCTGTATCACTGGAAGGGATGCTCTAAGGAATTTAAGATTAAGGACAAAATGGCAGTTCTTCAGTTTGGGTGTCTACTGCTAAGCAACGCTGAAGCTCTACAGAAAGACAAAGAACAGCGAAGGATGAATTAAAGATAACTGAAAGCCAGGTGTGAAAGTGAAGGAGTCTCACTAGATTCTGTGCAAAGAAATTCCCACCTCCTCTAGTAGGAGGGCAGAGAAAAATGAGGATTAAGCCCAGGCTTATGAGTGTGATGGTTGAATTTCTAAGTCTAGCCAGGTCCATTATGCCATGTCAGGAAAATCTGGAACCCAGACACATGGCACGAGGACATCTAGGTGGATGTCCTTGAAGACTTTGAGTTCATAAGACTCCTCCAAGCTTCTGACCCTGTTGATGTTGTCCAGTCTTCCACATTAAGAGCAAACATCCTGCTCTCCACAGCCCCTTCCCAGTGCTTTGGAATTAGTGTGGAGGACTCTTGTTCCAAGTGTAATATGTCTCCCTTTCTCCCCAGAATTTGTCTTCATATCTCCTCTTGGACATAGGGCCCATAGGGTTAAGGTGCAGCATAATCTAGTTGATGATGTGCTGGGATGGTGAGGAAATAAAGGGACTATGCCCCCAAAGTGCTAGAAGACCTACCCAGCATACCTGGTGGGTTCTGGAGAGTAGGAGTGAGTGTTATTCAGGGTTCCTTATAGTAACAGAACTCACAGGATGTATATGGTAAAAGGGGACTTATCAGATTAGCTTACAGTCCAACGCATTGTAGTCCCAAGTGCTGCCTACACTCAGAGAACTGGAAGAACTGGCAGCTGGTCGAGTGGTCCAAGAGCTGGAGTCTCAGAATAGGAGTGACCAATAATGCAGTCCCATTCCAAGATGGAAAGGGCAGGAAACTCTCTGGAGAAACGTTGGTGAAAGTCCAGCTCAAAGAGCGAAAGGGGCTGAAGGCCGATATCCAGGCGAGAGCAGATGCGCTTCTTTCAGGAAGAACCGTGCACATCTCCAGGCCGCTTGCTCCTTCCTTTCGTTGGGGTTCTCGCCTATCAGAACAGTGCTGCCCACATTCAGAGCGGAACTTCCCCTTCAATCTACTATCCCACATGCCAATCATCACATTATCATACCCAAAGTCACATAATCTTAGGTGTTTAATAATCCAGTAATGTTGACAATCCAGATTAACCATCACAGTGTGGGACTGAATCCTGTGGGTTCTTGATCAAGAGGACTGAAACAAAAAATTGGATAGAGAAGTATATTTACTTGGGAGTACTCTCCTGAGATACAGGATAAATAAGTTTCACCCTGGCAAGAACTCCAAGAAATGGTCCAAGACTGTTACTAGAATGGCTCTTAAAAGAATATGAAAAGCATTGGCCCATAGAACTGGCAAGGCATCAGAGTTTCAAAGAGGAGAGGATTAAAAGGCTCAAGGAAGTGAGCAACCAGGAAGAGATATCTTACGTGTGTTTGGATGTCTGGTCAGATGAATGGATGTACTTCAGGAGGGCCTAGATGACCCACCATTTACCGAAGCCACAGGAGATGTGTCAATGGAGAGCTGTGAGCATCATTAAACATTCCTTGGTAACTCTCTGTGGAGCAAATCCGACAGCAAGAGATGTTGTAGAAGAACATGGTTTGATGCCTGCAATGAGGATGATAGCACTCCCCCCAAAATAGAGGGCAGGTGTTGGCACCCTAATGAAATGGTATTTTCCACACTCCATCTCAGTATTTATTTTCAGAGAACCCACTCAACTCAGAACTATAGGAATCGAAGTTCTGAGCAAGTTAAATAGCAATAAATTCATACCCACATTAATCAGAGTGGAATTTCAGGAAATCAACTAGAAAAAGAAAATCTTAAAGGCTACTTGAGTGAAAAGAAGTTTAGAAAGAATAGAAATCAGAATGGGAGTGATCTTGTTATCAGTAGCAATCAATGACAAGGACAATAGGGTAGCATCTTCAAAGTCCTGACAGAAAGGGAATATCACACGGGAACTCAGAATCCAGGAATCTGTCATCCAAAACCTGGGGCAAAACAAAGACATTTTGAGACAAGCAAAGATTAAGAGATTTCACCACTCTGTGATCTGATGGAAAAACTAATAAAAGAGATACGCTTTAGCAATAAGGAAACTGTACCCACAAAAGAATGCAATTCAAGTTTTAATAATATAATAGTCATTCAGAAATTACTAAATAATAGCAATAAATCTAAGTAAGTATAGACTATTTTTTCCTTCCATTGATTTTAGTACACATTACCTATGTCTCTTTGCAGTACACTTAGGATTTCCATCCAAAATTTTATTTCATATCTGTTAGTCAGTAAACTATATAGCCCCAAATATTTGCAAATATTCAATTTAAAAAATGCTACTATAGCACTTGACAAAAGTTAATAGAGATATTCAGAAGGTAGCATAAAAAGGACTTTGAACATTGGAAATCTGGATCGATAGGTCCCCACATGTTCGCCCCCTAATGCCTGCATTCACAATCATGTCTTGGCTAAAGGATAGGCCACCATAGAAGGTCTTGAGCATTCTGAAATGCTCATAGAGAGTTGAAACCATAACTGTTAAGTCCAGGTGCTTCAAGGTTATATTGTACATTTCATGTTTTAAAAGGTGGACGGGATTGATGTTTATTGAGCACCTAATGCACGTTAGATATGTTAACATATGGTCAATCCATAGACTTCATGAATGATTTAGAAGTATGTTATGATACCAAGTGTTGGCAAGGGTGTGAAGAGAAGGGAACTTTTTACACCATTGGTGGAAATATAAATTGGTGCAGCCACTATGGAAAACTGTATGGAAATTCCTCAGAAAGTTAAAAATAGAGTTACCATATGATCCAGCAATCCTACTTCTCAGTATATCAAAAGGAAAGGGGATGCTTATACCAGAGAGAGATCTGTACCCCCATGTACACTGCAGCACTAGTCACAGTACCCAAGATAAGGAATCAATCTAGGTGTCCATCAATGGATGAATGGATAAAGAAAACAGTATATATACACAATGGAATATTATTCAGCCATCAAAGAATGAAATCCTGTCATTTTCAGCAACATGGATGAGCTTGAAGGACATTATATGAAGTGAAATTAACCAGCCACAGAAAGACAAATACTGCTTATTTACTTACATGTGGAAGCTAAAGTTGATCTCACAGAAGTAAAGAGTAGAACAGTGGCTACCAGGGTCTGGGAAGAGTGTGGGGAGAGGGTGGATGGAGACAGGATGGTCAATGGGGACAGGAGTGCAGCTGGATAAGAGAAATAACTTCTAAAGTTCTATAATACAGTTGGATAACTATGGTTGACAATTAATTAAATATTTCAAAATAGCTAGCAGAGAGGATTGTCAATGTTCCTAACACACACACACAAAAATAAATGTTTGAGGTGATGGATATGTCAGATATCCTGATCTGATTATTATACATTGCACACATGTATTAAAATAGCACATCATGTACCTTTTAAAAAATTACTAATTTAAGCATTTGTTTAATACCGAAATTTAGTATCTTATTTTAACATTTATATTAGTAAGGTATCAATATAAATTATGATAATAATACAGATTGCTAACATGTTCGTGATTTTTAGGGATCATATTAGAATCCTAAAAGTATATTTGCTTATATGTCCAAATTTCTTCCCTAAAACTCTGAACTCTTTATGGACAGGAGTTATGTATCATTCATTCACTTATCTCCAAGGTCTAGCACGGTGCTTGAAATGTGTCCTGTTTAATTCAACTGATACTCGTTGAATGAAATGACTGAATAAAGATGTAGCTCAGAAGTGCTCTCCGCATACCTGGGCAATAATTGAAGACAATGTCCCATAAAAAGCAGCTCACTACTTTGTCGTTCCCCCTCATAGAGGAATATAAACATACCTAGAGTAGCCCATCTCCATAACTCATTTCTCAGAGTCTACACTGGAAACACAAAGAGCCCTCTGTTATGATTTGGATGTAAAATGTTCCCTCAAAAGCTCCTGTATTCATGTTAAGAGGTGATAGAATTGAATCACGAGAATTCTAATCTCATCAGCGGATGGATCCATTGTAATGGATTTATTGGGTGGGACCTAGGCAGCAGGTGGAGTGTGACTGGAGGGGGTGGATCACTGAGAGTGTAGACTTGGGGACTATAGATGTGTCCATGAACACAGTGCCTCCGTCACTAGCTCTATCTGCTTCCAGTCTCTGATATGAGAAGAGAGCCCTTGTGCATCCTCTCTCTCTCTCTCTCTCTCTCTCTCTCTCTCTCTCTCTCTCTTTCTCTCCCCTCCCTGCACCAGACTCTGAGCTCCACAGACTTTGCCTGGTCTAACATGGACTGAACCTCTGAAATCTTCAGAACTGTGTGTAAATAAATCTTCCTTTCTCTAAGTTGTGGTCGTCAGGTTTTTTTTGGATCATAACAGTGAGAATGTGGGCCGAAACACCCTCCCTGATTGGCTTCCGACCTGAAGCAATTTCCCTTCAAAATCGGTGGTAATAATGACTGCTGCCAGTTTGCTCTTAAAACATTGCTGTTTTAGAACCCCTGATTTCCTTATCAGAGTTGAAAAAGGGTTTTGCTCACCTAATGTTAGAATTTCTAATTGGAAATTCTGTTTTCTCTTAGATCTGGCAATGCAACAGTGCTCATCTGCTTTGGAATCCTGAAAAGAGAAGTAAATAATAACTGGGGAAAAATGAGTTGATCCAGAATGAGGATATTTCAAAGTAAAGACTCAGTGTGGAGAAGTGTAAACTCACATTGGACTACATATGCATTTGTTTGCCCTTAGAAGTTTCACTGCTTAGCTCTGCAAATGTATCTTTCTATTGTTCCAAATCTAGGGCTTTTCATTTTCTTTCTTACCAGATGGCAGTGTTCAAATCATTTTGAAAGTGAATATTTTAGCCTTAAAAAAAAAAACATGAAATGGCATGGATGGAAAATTAGGCCCATTTCATTTCGTTTACTATTTTGTTAAGCATATTTTTAGGCTATATCATCAATCTGGACATTTTCACAGATATTTTTATCAGCCCGCCTGTTCTGTATCACTTACCAGTCTGCTCACTGTGGTATGACAATGATTTTTAAATTTTTTTTCAAACAAAAAATAACCTTTCAATAACAATACACTTAGGCTTAAAAATACCTATTACTCTCTCAGGTTATTTTCAATGGTCAAAACAATGGAACTTCAGCTTCCAACTATCTTTAATCTTCAGTGTTACTGGGACAGGATCTGTGTCCTTGGGGACAGAGGATTTTTAATTGAAATCCAAACCCCATAGCACTAATGTATCACTTGTGTGATATAGAAATTGGAAGGTTATTTAAAGGAAGATCAGAGCAAGATATTGGTTCATTCAGAGAAAGTTAATAAGCCCTGGCCCCAATTTAAACATAGGAAACTAGAAGGAGGCATAATGATATAAACAATAATTTAAAAATAATACATTTATATATACTATGTGTCAGCCATTGTTCTAAGGGATTTACTTGTAATAACTCTTTTAACCATTATAATCGTGGGGGTAGGTGCTAGTATAAGGCCTGTTTTGCAGTCAGGTGTGGTGGCACATGCTTGTAATTAGAGTACTTGGGAGGCTGAGACAGGAGGATCATGGGTTAAGGCCAGCCTCAGCAACTTAGCAAGGCTCTCAGCAAATTAGCAAGATCCTGTTTCAAAATAAAAAATAAAATAGGGTTGGGAGTGTATCTCAGAAGTAGAATGCCCCTGGGTTCAACCCCCAGTACCAAAATAATAATAATGATGATAACAACAACAACAACAACAATAATGCCCATTTTGCATGTGGAAAAGTGAAAAGGATAGAGAAATTAACTAACATAACTTGTTTGTGGTCACTTCAATCACGAACAGTGGCAAATTTGGGACTCCAGTGTCCTGGCACCACGGTCAGTGCTGAGGTTCAGCCATTTCCTCTGAGGTCATGAGAACTCACAGGCAGGGTTGGTATTAGAGGGCTGACTCCTATTCCGTTTCCTAAACTTTGGCTAAAGCTTTAGTGAATCACAAGGACCCATCAGGATCTGTCTCTTCCCAGAATATCCATCCTGTTGCCCCACTGGCTTAGCACTCACTGGTTCCCCTATTCCACATGCATACACCATTCCTTCCAGCTGGGTTGTAACACCCTGAGAGCAGGGACCCTGGGGTCTTAGAAATCTTCTGTGTGCCCATAGAGTCAACCTTGGACTGGCATCAGTGGGTGCTCAGGGAGGCCCGTCCCGCAGTGGTTAGACAGGTCTGTAAGGAGCACACTGGGCTTCCCTTGGCCTCTCCCTCTCAGCCCCCCAACTTCCCCTCTGAGTTAATGCAGAGTGTGAGGAATGGCCCAGAAGCAAAGCCCCAGGCAAGCCCAAACTGGGAACCTCTCTCTGTCCTCCTGCATCCCGCTGTTGTGGATCATCACTGAAGGTGGATGAGTGCCTGGGGATGAGCCTAGGGCAGGGAATGAGGTAGTTCACATGGGGCCACCATCTTCCTAGTGTTCCCCAAAGCTTCCTCTCCAGGGTGACCTAGATCCAAACCCCTTCAATCTGACGACTTTTGGGCCTACTCTCTGTCCAAATCCCATTCAGTTAGAGAGAGCCCATCCTGCGTCTTGGCTTTCTACCATCCTCCTATCTAACACAGATGCACAGAATCATTTAGCCTTTAAGAACTTCATCATAGGAAGCGAAAGCTGTTAAAGACTGGAGCAGGCTGGGTGGTGAGATGAGGACATAGTTCTAAATGCTTTCCGCAACCATGTTGAGGTGGTAAAATGCACGCATTTGTATGTGTTTTTAAATCTGGGATCTGGGCTACATTGTGACTTTTGAGGACTATAGATACTTTGACCATTGAGGGCCCTTTCCAGCATTAAAAAATATTAAACCTTATTTTACAGCTCTTTTGGTTTAAAGACAATCTAATTCATATTGAATTCTATTTACTTTTTCCTTATGATCTCAAAATAAATTAAAACATTTTCATGTGGCCCTAAGGGAATCATGGCCCCTGAGGACTAAGCTTTTTCTACCTAATGGAAAGGTTGGTTGTGTGGGGTATACCCAACATACAACTTACAGAGAGCAAAGTACTCAAATCTTAAGGGTTTAGCTCGAGGAATTTATTTTATATATGAAGGTACCTGTGTAACCAAGACTCGGATGAAGATAAGGGACATTCCTAGCATCCCTACTGGGCCCCCCAGTCAGTCCTTCTTCCACAATACCAATTAGTTTTGCTAACCTGTGACTTTCTTAAATAGAATTATAGTGTGTACTGTTGTGTCCGGCTTGTTTTGCTCAATACAATATCTGAGATATTTACTCATTTTGTTATGTCGAGCACAAGCACTTTTTAAAAAAATTCTGGATCACATTCTTTTTATTTATTTATTTATTTTTGCAGTACCGGGGATTGAACCCAGGGGCGTTCTACCTCTGCGCTACACCCCTGGACCTATTTTTTTTATACTTTATTTTGAAACCAGGTCTCACGAAGTTGCAGAGGGCCTCACTAAGTAGAGAGAGAGAGAGAGAGAGAGAGAGCTGAGGGTGGCCACGAACCCTGATCCTCCAGTCTCCACCTCCCAAAGTACTGGGATTACAAGCATGCGCCACCACGCCCCGCTTGGATTACATTCTTATGTATGAATATATCAAATGTTAATGTTGTCTCTATTTTCCTGCTAGTGGATATTTGAGTTGTTTACAGTTTGAAGCAGTGTGAAAAAAATCTGCTATGAACATTCTTGTACCTGTATTTTGATGGAAAGACATCTTCATTTCTCTTGTTCATATACCTATGAAATATATAACATATATTTTCAGAATTGGAGTTAAGATTGTTTCCGAATCATGGTTGAACATTATTTAATATCCCTTTTTTAACCCGCAGGTTAATTTGTTCTGACAGTGATGCTAAAAGTTGCAGACTCAGCCTTTGCAATATCTGAGAGAAGTTGTTCTCAAAGTGTGGTGCGGGGACCAGAAGCATCTACATAACAGAAAACTTGTTGCAAATTGGAAAAACTCAATTTTTTTGACTGGGTGAGCCTCTCCAGTCATTTGAAGGCCTAAAGGAAAAAGATGGAGTTGCCGTGAAGAGTAAGAAATTCTGCCTCCACACAGCCTTTGGACTCAAAACTGCAACATCCACTCTTGCCAGGATTTCCAACCTGCTCTCCTGTCCTACAGGTTTCAGACTTGCCACCACCATTTGTGTCAGCTAATTCCTCAACATAAATTTCTCTGTGTATGTGTATATAGTACACACATATATAATGCACATATACATATTCTTTTTGTTGTTTCTCCAAAGAACCTTAATATACATATAGATATGTTTGTCAGTCTGTGCATCATCTCTCATCTCTCCGTCTCTATCTCTCTATTACTATCTATCTATCTATCTATCTATCATCTGTCTATCATCTATCTATCATCTATCTATCTATCTATCTATCTATCTATCTATCATCTCTCTATGTATCTATCATCTATCTATCATCTCTCTATGTATCTATCTATCATCTATCTGTCTATCATCTCTCTATGTATCTATCATCTATGTATGTATATATGTATGTATGTACGTATCTATCTATGTATCTATCATCTATCTATCTATCTATGTATCTATGTATCTATGTATCTATGTATCTATCTATCTATCATCTATGTATGTAT
>PVJS01019865.1:0-33255 GCA_004027185.1 Glis glis
GTGTGTGTGTGTGTGTGTGTGTGTGTGTGTGTGTGTGTGTGTGTATGTGTGTGTTAGTGGACATTGAACCCAGAAGTATTCTACCTCAAAGCTATACCTCCCCTCAAGCCCTTTTTCTTATTTTTTCTTTTAAAATAGGATCTCAGGGTGAGAGGCTTGCTACGTCTCCAAGGCTGTCCCTGAACCTGTGATCCTTCTGTCTCAGCCTCCCTAGGACTGGGATTACAGGTGTGCTCCATCACACATGGCTAGCAATGCAGTTCTAATCAATGGCTCACACAGCCCTTCAGCCCCCAAATCTTGAACCCCACCCATAATTCTCCATGAGGTTCAGTGTGTGCTTGTTTTGCTTACATTGTATACTCACCCCAAAGAATTCATTCATCAGAACAGAATACCTCCTAGGAACAAATAAAGCTGTCAACACACAATTTAAAAAATCCATACCAACATGAAATGGAAAAATTTTTACATAAGACACATAAGTGGTTATTATTTATGACTCAACAATTCACTGCCACTGGGCATAGTGGCCCATGCCTATAATCCCAGTACTTGGGAATCTGAGACAGCAGGATCACAGCCTTGAGGCCAGCCTCAACAACTTAGTGAGACCCTGTCTCAAAACAAATTGGGTCTGGGTGTGTATCTCAGAGGTAGAATGCCCCTGATATCAATCCCTAATATAAAAATATTTTAGGAAATCCACTCTCTTCTCTCCTTCCCTCTTCTCATTATTGTTTTCCTACTTCCTTTTCTTCCCCATGTCCCTCTTCTTCTCTCACTCTTGTAGGACTTAGCATTCTTGAGGTCTCTTACAATCATTTCCTTGTTCAGACTCATTGTATACAAAGTGGGGAAACTTTTATCCCTGCCAACTCTATTAACCCACACTAGTAAGGCAGAATCCCCTACTTACCAGCCAATTTCTTCAGTAAACTTAGGAGGCTAGAGGATGCACAACTGGTCATTGAAATAAATACTATGTACAGGGAGACAAACTGGGTAAGGGAGTTTTGAGCCCAAGCTTTGGTGGTCACATCCTCTATCCCAGAGTCCTTGAAGAAGCAGCCACCTGGTGTTCAACCCCCTTCATCCCTTCCTTTCAAGTATTTGGTCCCATAGAAGCAGAATTGGTCAAGTTTTCCATGGTTTACTCCTTATGCTCCAAGTATGAAACACCACATTTTTCCTTATTACATCTCCCATGAACTTACAAAGTCCTAGCTGTCCTGCTTGTTCTTTAATTTGTGTAGACATTTGGAAGCACCTATTATGACGGAATGATACCAGCACCTGATAGTCACAATCATAATATTTATTGCAAGCCGGGTGTGGTGGTGTATGCTTATAATCCCAGTACTTGGGAGGCTGAGACAGGAGGATCCCAGGTTCGTGGCCAGCTTCAGCAACTTGTGAGGCCCTCTGCAACTTAGTGAGACCCTGTTTCAGAATAAAGAATAAAAAATAGGGCTGGGGGTGTAGCTCAGAGATAGAATGCCTCTGGGTTCAATCCCAGTACTGCAAAAAAAAAAGTTATTGCAAAATTTTAAAGATGTGGGCAAAGTAGAGAGTATGGACTTGGCCCCAGGTCCTGGCTTGGGTGAGGAGTCCTTGGATTGGTGGTGGACACGCCCCTCCCCACATCTCCATTAACTCTGTTCTCCATGACCCCTATCTCCTCCAGCTCATTAAGGCCACATTAAAGATCAATCCCAAAACAGGTCCTATTATTCAATGGCAGTCCAGGCCAGCTCTTTCTTATTTTCCCCTAAATTCCTAGGTGGTCCTGGAAATCTTAAATACAAATTTAAAATGTTTAAGAGGTCAGTTGAATGTGTCTATTCTGGAAACCAGGATTAGAATATATCTTTCAAAAAATTTAGCCCTGTGAATACCCATAATTCCGGGACTTGTGAAGCTGAAACAAGAGGACTACAGGTTGGAGGCCAGCCTCAGCAATTTAGTGAGGCCATGTTTGTAAACAAACTGAAAAGGGCTGTAGCTTGGAGGTAGAATGCCCCTAGGTTCAGTTCCCAGTACCATAAAGAAAAAAAAAAGAGTAGTTTGTGTTTATTTTTAAAAAATTATCAAATAATTAGTAGCACTGCTTATTAGGCATTATATTGCATCTCTGTGAGAAATTTAACATCCCCCAGTGCAAACTGGTTTTAATAACCTTTGATGTGGGTGCATTGATTTATTAGGTTACTAATAAGCATGGTAAGAATCCTGGCATGGTGGGAGCACATCTGTAATTCCAGTACTTGGGAAGCTAAGACTGGTGGATCACAATTTTGAGGCCAGTGCATGGTAATTTTTTGGCTGGGGATGTAACTCAGTGGTAGAGTGCTTGCCTAGCATGTGCAAAGCCCAGGGTTCAATCCCTGGCATTGCGAAAACAAGGAAGAAACAAAACAAAACAAAACAAAACATCTTGATGTCTATTTGTTGTTCTGAATGTGCATGTAATATAATTAAGCTGATAAATTTGCATGCATAGCAGTAATGTGCATTAAGAAATAACGTGTTCAAGAAATAGACCTGTTTGATTCATTCAAATTGTTATGTAAGTTAAAATAGAGCTCCACGTTTTAGACAGTCCAATGACAAGTGAAAAAGGAGAATGCCACTAAAAGTTCACCAAACATTTTCTTCCTCTCCAGACCATGGGGAAGTCCATAGGGGAATCCAATTTCTACCACAAGGAGTTGGTACTGGTCCTGAAGAAGCCAGGGCTCAAGTAGAAGCCCATCTGCAACCAGGTGAGCCCTTAACCCACTGGGGCTCTTCTATACTTTCCATTCTTAGCACCCTTATCCCTTAATTAATAGTTCCCAATTTCTGAGTGCTGTGAGCACTGTGAGCAGGAAAGGTGGTCACACCCTTTTCAATCACTACCACTGGACCCAATTTTCCTTGGTTCCTTGAACTGCCCCAACTACATTCCTTTCTTTGTTCCTATGAAAAGCATTCAACCTCCCTTCAGCCATTTTATTTTCTTTCACTGCACCATCTCACTGAGCCTCAGCTTTACACATGTCTTTCTGGCCAAACTGCAAATGTATAAAGTGTCTGATTTGCTTTCCATTCCTGAAATTCAGTTTTCAACTGGCTGAATGCACACATTAATATCCATAATGTAGTTTGGATACTTTGCTGTTTTGAGATTTCCTCTGCCATTTTAATCAGTCCATCATCTTTAAATTCAGCCTCACTCAAACTTTCAGGACACAGAAAAATGCCAATAAGTTATTTGCCAGAAAGTACCATGTATGGCCTGTATTCCATTTTCCTATGGAGACCTCATTGTCCTCCCAAATCTCCTGAGGACAATCTTTACCCTTCAATTCTTGCCCTTCCAACTTCCTCTCACAAACCAGTTCCAAAGACTCAGAAAACACGTGGTCAGACTTGAATATAACAAGGATCCAATTTCTCTGGTACTAATTCCTGTCTTAGTCAACATTCTCACTGCTATAATCCAAAATGACCTGACTTAGTGGAAGGAAAATTTATTTGTTCACAGTTTCTTGGAGATCCCGGGTTCAGTCCATGTGAGGCCAAGGTCTTATGCTCAGGGTATGGCAGTGAGAAGTGGAGGAAGAGAGAGACCACACACAGTCTACTCTTCACATTATGGAGGCCAGAAGCAAGAAAGAGCAAGGGGTGGAGAGAACCTGGTATAATCCTTCAGGCCCCATTCCCCCAGCAATCTGTCCTTAGCAACCAATCCCGGCTTCCAACATTGCTACCTTGGTTCTGTGAGGGCTAGGCGGACATTCTAAATCCAAACCATTATAAGACCTAACATACAAGGGGAAAGGGAAGGAGGAAGAAAAATTACTCACTCGTGGAAAAGCAAATGACCATTTAGGAGGTTTACTCTGTCTTAGGAGAGTGAAGGAGAAATATATTGGTCTCGTGACAAGACCTGCTTAGGTACAGCGCGGACTTCTCTCTAAGATTAGAGTTGCTGAGAAATGGTTACTGACAATTGGATTATTTTGGGAGACTCTAGTTTAGGTAGAGGAAGGAATTCAGGAACTCTAAGATAATAACTTTTCAGTTCAAAATCATCCTTTAGACAACGTGGCATACACATTTTAGTGCTGGAGCAAGCCCAGCCACATGTGAAAGGTGGTTACTACATACAACTACCAAGTATGTAGCCTACACTAGCTATGGATAAGAGGGGCATGGTGGGTAGATTTGGGATAGGAAGATAGTCTATATGGAGAAGTTCTTTTGGCTTTTTTTGGTGTTTTAGAGGTGGTGTCATTGGGTTCCTGAAGAGATTTGAGTTAAGGTTTTGACATATATTCAGAAATGCATATGATCTTCTGTTCTTTTCTGGCCTATAGCTTGTTGACTGATTAACCTACACCATCTGCCCTCCCTTCCATACTCTGTTCCTTAGAGTTAAACTTAGAAAACCTCACAATTTTTCTCTTATCAGTACATTAAAAACTGCCTTGAGGAAAACTTTTTCTTGTGTAAATACATTTCTTTGAGCAAGGTGTGGTGGTGTAGGTCTGAAATGCTAGTACTTGGGAGACTTAAACAGAAGGATCACAGCTTCAAGGCCAAACTCTGCAACTTAGCAAGGCCCTCAGAAAGTTACTGAGATTCTCTTTCAATATAAAAAATAAAATAGGGCTGGAGGTGTAGCTTGGAGGTAGAATGCCCCTGGGTTCATTTGCCAGTACCAACACAAAACAAAACAAAAAAACCCACACAAACACATTTATTTGTGCAGTCATCTTACTCATCCTAGGCCAGGAGGCTGACACTGGGGGATCCCAACAAATCAGGTCTGGCTAATCACCCCAAAAGCCAAGTGGAAAAAGTAATGGTGAAAAGTAGGAAAGGAACTTTGACCAATGTCAAGAGAAAGTGACATTGAGCTTCTCAGCCCTAATTGGGGTATTGACTTAAGTTTTAGGTTTAAATGGAGGAAAACTTGGGGCCAGGGGTAAGAGATATGCACAGTTAAACAGTCTTGGCCAAACTGTGGTCTGATCTCAGTTCTGGTTCTACAAGTTGGCTCTGGAGACAAGTCGTCATCACTTGAGGGGAAATCACCATTTTCTTTGAGGGATATTTATCAGACCCTTGATCCTGGAAGGGAGCAATTTAGTTGTTATGAAATGACTGCTCCTGCTGTCGGGGACATTCTCAACATGGGGTGATGGGCCTGTATGGCTCTACTGTTCCTGAAAGGTGTAGGGTAATGACTAAGGACTTTTAGGACCTACTTTAGAACAGGATGTTATTAAACCTGGGAGTTGAATGTCCCTGAAAATATTGACAGTACCTTAGTTGCTCTTGATGTCCTCAGTCTTGTAGGGGGATGAGACAGGTTTGGTAAATCTAACAAACAGTGAATCTTATACAAACAGTTTTTAGATAAACACTGTCTAAATGACTAACATGTATACATGAAAAATTAACAATAATGTGATCTAAGATTTAAGGCAAAGGGGACAGATACAAAATGAAGACAGAGCTGCCAAGCCTGAATCTATATTTTGAGTTACCACTGAGTATCAGAGACCAAAAGAGTCAATTTTTGTAGCAAAAGTTGATTCTAATTCTCTGTTATAATTTCTTACATAGGTTTTACATTTTTGGGGGGGTACTAGGGATTGAACCCAGGGGGCATTCTACCTCCAAGCTATTCCCCCAGCCATTTTTTACACTTTATTTTGAAACAGGGTCTCACTACGTAGTTGAGGCTGACCTCAAACCTGTGATCCTCCTGTCTCAGCCTCCCAAGTACTGGGATTACAAGCATACACCACCACGCCAGGCCATGACTTACATATTTTGTTAACTGTTAGATTTCTCAGAGGTTGCAGGTGAATGTGTACTATTATCCTCTAAAGGGTGTTGAGGAAAAAACACTGGCTCACTTTTCTCTGCAGGGTTTGGTTAGCTAACCCACTGAAGCCCAACATGAAGACCCTCCCCCAGGTAACAAACTTTTTCTCAAGTATAGTTGGGCTGCACTGACCACTGACTGATGTGGCTAAAATGCTTACCTTAACTGGAAACTTTCCTTCATGGGAATTAAAAAATTCTTCCATAACAAGAACTGGGTCATGAGAGTCTTGGGGAAACACTCCCAGTCCTCAGGATCTTTCCAAAAGAATTAAAGTTAGAATACTATCATGACACATGCATACTTATGTTTGTAGCAGTGTAATTCACAATAGCCAAACTATGGAACTGACCTAGGTGTCCATAAACAGGTGAACGGTTAAAGAAAATATATATGCACACATGGAGTTTCACTCAGCCAGAAAGAAGAAGAAAGTTATGTCATTTGCAGGAAAATGGATAGAACTAGAGAATATTATGCTAAGTGAGATCATCCAGAATCAGAATATCAAGGGTCATATGTTTTCTCTCATATGTGGAAAGAGAAAAAATAGGAAAAAAGTGACTTCATGAAAATGAGGAGAGAAGGGAGTTGGGTGAGGGAAGAGGGGAAGGGGAAAAGGAGGCTTGGGGAAGGAAACAGACCAGATAAGTTTATGTTTGTATGTGAATGCATCACCACCAATGGCATTAGTATGCCTTGGGAGGGAGGAGGTGGGAGGAGGGTAGAATGAAAAGGGAAATACACCAAGAGATACTGTGTGCAAATATGAATGCATCACTTTGAATTTCCTTATGCTTTATAACTACAATACATCAATTAACAAAATACTCAGAAAAGACATTTTGTGATAAAGCAAAACCAAATCATCTTTGTTTCCTCAAGGGGGTGCTGTTTCTTTCAGCAACCCACCTTTTAACGTTGTCAACATGACTTTCATAAAGCTATATGACTAAGCATAATTCCATTCATTGTTCACTGATCCTCACCCTACCTCTTTTCTAAGTGTTGACTCAAAGGCAGAACTCCTCCGTCTCCTTTCCTCCTCTGTCCTCCTCCTGCACCTTTGTATTCAGTGTAGCTCCTCAGCTTGACAATGTCTATACTGGGTACTGGCCATGATGTCTCTAGCTTTCACTCCCTTTACCATTCAGTTGTTCATCAGCAACTTCTCCCCAATAGGGAAAAAGACAGAGTCTGTGCTTCTGGCTTCTGGCTTCTTCTGTCAGATTTTTTTTTTCTTCCAATATCCCCATGTTGCAAGAAAGACACAGGAGCATTGTAGCCATCTACCCTACATGCAGTTTGCACGATGGTTTCTTTTTCATTTAGAAACAACATTCTACTTAGTCAGGTGGGGTGGTGCATGCCTGTCATCCCAGTCCTTGGGAGGCTGACAGAGAAGGATTGCAGGTTTGAGGACAGCCTCAGCAGCTGGGCAAGGCCCTCATCAACTTAGTGAGATCCCGTTTCAAAAATAAATATATATATATATAGGTCTGGTTTGTCACCTAGAGATAGAATGTCCCTGGGTTCAATTGCCAGTACCACAAAACAAAATGACGACAAAAGTAGGTGCGGTTGGTTAAGTCAAGAGGGCTTATTTATATTTTCCCTCCATTTCACTGCCTTTTCACTCTAATGCTCACACTCAGCACTATTCTGCTGCAATGCTCTCAGGATCAATGTCTTCTTGCTCTTTACCCCTATTTATTTCATAAACGAAAGCACCCTAGACTCTCGGCTCATTTAATCCCTCAGACCTTTGTTCCCTAAAGTGCTGCACCTTGCTTTTCTGACTATTTTTCCTACTTCCTATAATTCTTCAGAAAGCCTTCTGATGTTCCCTCTGGACCTTGTGGCTCAGCATCACAAAATGATTTGATTTCTGTCGACAGATTTGAGTTCTGCATCCAAATTTCTAGTTTGTTTTGAGGATCCTATTTTCTCTTCAGCTCCACCAAGAGAGGGTGTAGGTCCTCTCCTATTGTCTTTCCAGGGAAAATGGACGTGGGGCAGGTGTCTTCTTTTCTCCTGGTGGTCTCTTCTAGCCAATCTCCTTTCCTCCTCCCTAGAGATGACGGCCTCTCCAACTGCCTGACTTTGCTGCAGTCCCTTCTTCCACGCCATGATCACTTGCTCTCATTCCTTGGAGATGTTAACATCTGTTTTGGATTCAGTACAACTTCTACCATGATTCCTGGTGTTTTTAGTATCCTCATAGATATGACATCGAATGCTCTGGTCTTTCATTTCCTTGACTTTCTCTGTTATACTGTCAATTCCTTCCCATTTACAAAGTACTCTCCAACCCCTGTCCCTTTTCTTTATGCCTTCCCAGTTAAGTACCTTGAAAGATTTGTCTACATCCATTGCTTCCAATACTCACTCTTAAACTTTTGTCCTCATTTTCCCTCTAAAAATGTAACTACTAATGTCACCAATGACTTCCATGTTGCTACATTTTGTGGTGAATTCTCAGTCCTTGATTTAAGCTACCAACAGGATCTGTCACTATTGACACTTTTTATTCTCCTAAATTGCTTTGTTCACTTGGTGCCCTTGACTTCCTTTTCTTTTGGTCTTCCTCCTCCTCCTCTGTCTCCTTCCCTGGCTTTTCTAAATTTTTCTCACTTCTAACTATTGGAGTGCCCATGGCACAGCCCTTGGTCTCTTTTATATCTTCAGGTAATGAGACTCCCCTAGTGATGTTGATATTCTCATGGCTTTAAATACCATCAATTATTCCGTACACTTCCAAATCAGTAACTCCAGTTTAATCCTTCCCCCAAATCTAGACTTAAATATCAAGTTGTTTTTCTAACATATGCACTTGAGATGCACCTCTCATGTTCAATATGTCCCAGTTAAAACTCTTTTAATCCCCTGCATTCCTGCCTCACCTTCAATTTTCCCAGCCGCAATAAATGACAACTCCATTCTTCTAGTCACAAACTCTAACATTTGTGGAATCAGTCTTGCTTTATCGTTCCATATCACATATAAAATAGAATGGTCAACCACACCTAATGAGGTCTTAGGAGTCATACAGGATCTGAGATTAGAGCACGTACATCGAGGATGACTAAATGTGCTTAAGGCTGTTGGGAACCAGGCAAGAGTGGAGAAGGCTGTTCCAGAAAGAGATAATCACTGAAAGGCAAGAACACAGGAATTCATCTGTCATCTCAGAGAATTCTTTTCTTTTTGGCAAGAAGCCTTTCTTTTTCAAGGAAGCAAGAAAGAGAGAATTAGAGGTGGAATGGGGCCTTCATACACAGAAAAAGGATAATGAAATTAGGGGTGGGTGTTCCTAAAATAATTTGTGACATGTGTGCTTGGGATCAGACATCAGCTTTGTTCAAATAATTCTGAAGCCGAGTGTGGTGCTGAGCACCTGTAATCCCAGCTACTCAGGAGACTCAGGCAGGAGGATTTCAATTCTAGGCCAGCCTGGCCATTTAGAGAGAACCTGTCTCAAAAAATAAAATTTATTATTTATTTATTTATTATTTATTATTTATTTTTACAGTACTGGGGATTGAACCTAGGGACATTCTACCTCCAAACTACATCCCCAGTCCTATTTTTTATTCTTTATTTTGAAACAATATTTCAATAAGTTGCGGAGGGCCTCATGAAGTAGCTGAGGCTGACCACAAACCTGCGATCCTCCTGTCTAAGCCTCCCAAGTACTGGAATTACAAGCGTGTGCCACCACGCCCGGCTAAAAAATTTATAAAAAGTTCTGGGGGTGTAGTTCAGTGTTGGAGTGCTTTCCTAGCATGTTCAAGGCCCTGGGTTCAATCTCCAATGCAACATTCACACACACGAAGTCCTGAATAAGACTTTTTCGATGGGATTTGTGATAAAATAGAAGGTGGGGAAATTAACCAAGGCCCTCTAGCAGAAGTAGTGTTTAGAAACGAACAGCCTAATGATAACTTTGGATCTTGTAAAGTAAGCCTGGTGTAATTATCAAGAATGAATTTTCATGATTAATTTTTAACTCAGAAATAATGCTAAAGAGAAAATTCAGACACCTGTAGCATGCGTAACACCTGCTTTTCCTGTTTTATAGGAAAATGTGCTTTGGTGACATAAAAGAATCACTAGCCAAGCCATGGATTGATTCCAGTTTCACTTGGAATAATTGTTGTTAGGCCCCGCCCACCTTGTGGTTGATAGAAATAAAAACGCTGGTGCCTGGCCTGCTTCACAGCTTCAGTTAGGAGGACAGAAAGGTAGAGCCAGAGTAGTTGGGCTGTGGACGGTGATGGATCTCAAAGGTAGTCGCTCTGTGAAGCTGAATGATGGACACTTCATGCCAGTGCTTGGATTTGGCACTTACGCTTCTGAAGAAGTAAGTGGACCCCAGGGAACTGAAGGGTGGAATGTTACCTGTCCTGGAAGTGCTGTCTGCAGACGGGAGTCCATACCTGGTGGACCATGGGCAGCTTTTAAGGACTCCTGGGCTTCCCTTTTGCTGTCTCTAACTTGCTCTCTCTCCAGGTCACAGAGGTTTTTATTTTTACACTAAGTTGGATGACAAGCTATTGGCTGTGGAACTTTAGAGAGTGATAATTTTGTGGGTGGTTGATCTCTGTCATTATTGTTATTATTGTTACCTAA
Source organism: Glis glis (assembly GCA_004027185.1). Taxonomy (NCBI): domain Eukaryota; kingdom Metazoa; phylum Chordata; class Mammalia; order Rodentia; family Gliridae; genus Glis; species Glis glis. Next base: position 10,517 of record PVJS01019865.1, read on the forward strand.
CATATATAAGACTTGCCATCTGTTTTAAATACTCAACAATTCTCCTAGGTAAGTATTGATATTGTTATCTCTTACATTGTGTGTGTGTGTGTGTGTGTGTGTGTGTGTGTGTGTGTGTTAGTTACTGGGGATTGAAACTAGGGGATTTCTACCACTGACTTATACTCCTAGCCCTACTTCGCATATTATTTTAAAATAGGGTCTCACTAAGTTGCTGAGAGTCTTGATAAGTTGCTTAGGCTGGTCTCAAAATTGCAATCCTCCTGTCTCAGCCTCCCAAGTACTGGCATTACAGGGGTGTGCCACTACGCCTGGCTTATTTCTTACATTTTTAAATCCTGAATCTCAGGATGATTTTTCCATACTCCTCCACCGAATTGATTAGAATCCCCCCACCCCATTTACTAGAAATTCATGATGGGCAATGGGCATAGGAGGAAATGGCTAGCAGGACTCTGCAGCAGCTTTGCTGTGAATATTTCGAAGCTGGTCATATTTGCCAGAGAATTTCAGCTATGGAAAACTTTTGTCATATAAGAAACCACTATTATTCTAACCATTAATTTAGAGAGGACGACTTAGGAGACACAAAGTAACAAAGTAGATGGTATTGCACGTCTCACCAATGTATTATTTATCAATCCTACAGTTCACTGCAATGAATTTAAAGAGATAGAGGCAGCTTTGAGGTAGCGTGGGAAGGGTGGTCAATCTTGATATAACTATTGCATGAAATAGCAATCACTGTGATAGGACCCCTTTTTTGATACTGGAGATTGAACCCAGGGGCATTCTACCTCCAAGCTACAGCCCTCAGCCCTTTGTATTTTTTATTTTGAAATAGGGTCACACCAAGTTGCTGAGGCTCTGTCTCAGTATCCCAAGTAGTGGAATTATGGGCTTGTGCCACTGTGTCCGGCACCATTTGTTTTTAATGGCACAGTTAATCCTTTTACTCATTGTGATAGCTTAAGCATAGTGTGTGTGTGTGTGTGTGTGTGTGTGTGTGTGTGTGTGTGTACTTATTTTTACTGTTGTTGACAGAAAGTATCTTAGAGAATAGAATGAAAATGACCATAATTCCCTCACTTGCAAGAATACAAGTAATATGTGCATGCACTTCAAATTCAGACAACACCAAAGTTATGAGGTGCAGTAGAAGACTCCTTAACACTTTAATCCAAGATCTTTTTCTAAATGTGACTCCTCTTCCCCCATCATTAATTTTCTGTGGGTTCTTGCTGAAAAGAGATGTTCAGTATGTTTGCACTGTGACTTCCTTCATCCAGAAAAGTCTGTTTTTCTGGGCAGAATGGAAATCCAGCACCTCAGCTTTAAGCAATAAATGATTCACTGCTTGTAATTTGAGGCAGGCCACGTAAGTATTATTGCCTTGACGTTGCCCAAAGATAATAGCAGCTTCATGAGGCAAGGTCCTTGTCCCGGCACAGCTGCTGCTCAGGTGAGTGGCGGTCAGCTCTCTGGGCTTCTGCTTCTACGTCCAGCTGTTTTTGCTGGGGTTTTTCCTGGATCTGGCCCCAGTGTTCTTGTCTCCCAGTCTTCACAGAAGTTCTGATGCTGATAGCCTCACATAGCTCCCTGCATATGAAACCAGTGCACTGACTTTAGTCAATAAGGGTAAATATTAGAATAAGCAAAGCAGTGTTTGATATCATGGGCAGAAAGAATAATAAACCCATTGAACTTACACGTGTGTGGCTATCAAAGTAGTGCAGGTGAAATATATAATTATTTATTAATAATGAAGGATGAAACGAGAATCCTGAATGACCTGAAGAACCCAGCTGGGGAGAGACTGAGAATGATAGGTGTTATTGATTTATTTCCAAACATTAGCCATGCTGTAATATGTGTGTGACTGTGTGTGTGTGTGTGTGTGTGTGTGTGTGTGTGTTTTCTCCCAGTATTCAAAGATTTTCTTTTACCTATTTTTTTCTATTGGTTTTTGTTTAATGAGACTTGCCTTTCCATGTTCCATGGTGTAGCCCACTTAACTAATTCAATTCAGATTAGAAGGTGTATTGGAGCTTAGTCTTTATACCCAGACTGTAAATCTTACCAGCGCTTATACCATCAAACAGGAGCAGCAATGGGGGCTGGTCAAAATGGCTGTTGAAAATGCTTCGAGGAAGCTAGACATGGTGGAGCATGCCTGTAACCCCAGTACTTGGGAGGCTGAGACAGGATGATCATAGGTTTGAGGCCAGCCTCTGTTTGAAACAGCAAGACTCTGTTTCAAAAAAAAAATAGAAAGGGCAGGAGTTTTAGCTTAGAGGTAGAATGTCCCTGGGTTCAATCCTCAGTACCACCACCATCACCAAAAAACAAAAACAAAACCCCCACAAAAACAAAACAAAAAAAATGCTTTGAGGAAGTAAATTGTTTCTTTCTGAGTCATGAAGATCACCAACTCTCCTTACACTTCTTTCATAGGTTCCCAAGAGCAAAGCTTTCGAGTCTACCAAATTGGCCATTGATGTAGGTTACCGTCACATCGATGCAGCCTACTTTTATGGAAATGAGAAGGAAATTGGAGAGGCCTTTCGAGAGAAGATTGCTGATGGTACTGTGAAAAGAGAGGATTTATTCTACACCACCAAGGTGAAGGTTCTGTGCATGGAATGATCAAAGACCACCATCAGCTCAGATATGTTATTTAGAAAAAAAAGATTTGGTCTCGGTTTGAATAATTCATTTACTTCCTAATATCATGAATACACATTATAGAAACATAACCCCCCCACCCCTGAAAATGCTTGCTTTGAAATATGTTAAAGGTGGGACACAGTTCTTCAATGTCTCTGAATATCAATTGTTATTTATATATAAGGCGAGAATAATACTACTTATGTTCTTTAACTGTTGTGCGGATTAATTGAGCCAGTATGTGTCTACTTTTATAAATCTTTAGTAGAGTCTCTAAGGATATATCAAGCAAGTTGGGATATTATTTAGGAAATGGAGTCAGACTAGGAAATACATTTTTCAAATCAGCATTGAACTTACTAAAATTTGTAAGATTTTCATAGGCAAAAAACTAACCTTCCAATGTAAAAAAGCTGAGGTGTGCAGGGAAGAGTCCTACCTATATTTACATTGATACCGACTTGTTTACAGAATGCAGATCTCTCAGTGTAATTGTTTTAGGAATTTATTATACAGTTGAGGAGACTCCATTCCCACATGCCTGACATTTCTTGGCTCCACTCAGAGAATGAATCTTCTAATCCTTGAAATATTTAAGTTGTTTTTCCTGTCCTATCTTACATATAGGCATTCACTTAAATCTCAGCATTCTATAAAGAATCTGGTTTACACAGATGAATGCACATTTACCCCTAGTTCTTCTTAGTTTTAGGCCAACAGAGTGGTTTTTTGCTCATTTCTCAATCTTTTGACTGATGATATTTGATTTTGGACTTACCATGTTTGAAGTCATTAGCCACTTTTTATTTCTTTTGGTCGCTTCAGCTTTGGGCTACTTTCCTTCGACCAGAATTGGTTCGACCAGCTCTGGAGAGATCATTGAAGAACGTTGGGCTGGACTATGTAGATCTCTTCATCATTCATATGCCAATTGCTATGAAGGTGAGCTTTGGATTTTCCTTGTTATGCCCAAGACTGTTATATTCCCAATGTTATCACTGTCCAGTGAAATTTTCTGGGTTCTTGCAGGAAGCGTTACATTGAGTGAAGGAATAGAATTGTTAAATGATTATTATTCTCCCTGACAATTTAGTCCTTACACCATCAAGGCTTTTTAAAATCCTCATCCTCCAGTCTCTAAGACATTAAAGTTCAATAGTCTCAGTGCTTCTGCCTCAGGGATTGAGGGCATTGCCCTATATGTCTACGTGACTGTGCTTCTGTCTGTAGAGCATCAGCTAGTAGAGACGTCTAGACTGTTGACTTGCTATAGATTGCAGACACACTCCTTATGACAGTGTTTCTCCCATATGTACCTCTCAGCCTAAATCAAGAGAGGGGTGCCTGGGACTGCCCATATTACACACAACTGGGCTCCCTTGGGCTTTGCGGAGCTAACCTCCCACCACAGTAGGTGTTTGCTGAGCCCATCTCATAGGTGCACTGTCTCAGATTTGAGTTATCATAAACTGGAGCTAAAAACCCACTGATTAATAGTTTTGGTAAGTTCTATCCTCCAAACCAGCCTGACCTTGGGGAATGAAATAAGCCCCAACTGTAGGAGAACTCATTCTCAGTGAAGTTGGTGGGGGTAGAAAGGTGGAGGTAATTGGAGGAAAAGATGTTTTGGTACCCCATCTCTTAAATAATTCTGATTTTTCCTTCCCCGCGTCTTCCTTCATAACCACACATACACCCACAGGTGCACTCACAGGCATACACACTTCAATGAATAATCACAGCCGCCCAATCCTATGACAAAGCTCCTTAGACACGTCCAAAAAGTGATTCTTTAAGAAAACCTTTTCATCATTTCTTCTCTCTGTATTCCAGCCTGGGGAGGACCTTTTGCCAAAGGATGCCGATGGGAAAGTTGTGTTAGATGTAGTGGACATCCGTGAAACATGGGAGGTACGTACAGCGATAGACACCACGAGGCACTCTGTGGCAAGGTAGGAATCACTGGATGGGGAGTCAGTAGAAATGGGTTTTTGCTCCAGCAGGTGTCAGATCTCAGACATTTCTTGACACTTCTCATCTATAAAGTGAAGGAGTTGAGCTGAGGTCTGTTTTTCTTCTCAGCTTTCTTTGCCCCACAATCTGGTCTTAGATATAAGCTTTATGAGGGGAATCAGCAGAAACAACCTCAGGAGGAGTTAGTACAATGTCCCTGGACAGATAAACGCACCTGTTTGAAGGAGAGAAAAGCTGCAATGTGACTCAGCAGATGTAGATGATAAGCAGAGTGAAGCCTGTCCTTATGTGTCTTATATATATTTAATCACCATTCTAGGAAAGAGGTAGCAACGAACCCTCTACTAGCAGAAAATCTATAAATTTCTCTTTGCCCTTGACTATGGCAGTATTTGTTCAGGAACTCTTGCATGGTTAACAGCAAAATAGGAACCAGTAAAGGGTGTGTGGGGGTAAGGAGGGACTTAAAAGCATCTTGAGGGGCTGGGGATATAGCTTAGAGGTAGAGTGTTTGCCTAGCATGCGTAAGACTCTGGGTTCAATACCCAGAACTGCAGAAACAACAAAAAACAAACATCTTGATGTCTATTTGTTGTCCTGCATGTCATAGAATTAAGCACACACACACACACACACACACACACACACACACATATATATATATATATATATATGCATATCATTAAAGTGCATTAGGAAATAATGCATTCAAGAGATAAAACTGTTTGGTTCAGTCAAATTGTTGCATGTGTTAAAAGTGATTTCTAGTTTTTAGAAAGTTCAATGGCAAATGAAAACGGAAAAATACACCACAGGTTTAACATTTTCTTCCTCTCCAGGCCTTGGAGAAGTGTAAAGATGCAGGTTTAACCAAGTCCATAGGGGTGTCCAACTTCAACCACAAACAGCTGGAGCTGATCCTGAAGAAGCCAGGGCTCAAGTACAAGCCCGTCTGCAACCAGGTGAGCCCTTAGCCCACTGGGAGTCTCCTATGCCTTCAGTTCTTCACACCTTTCTCTTGTAACTAATATTTCCCACGTTTCTGGCTTGATATTGACTATGTAGATGAGACTTCCTTTCACTAACATTGGAAATACCAGAGAAAGCCATGTTGAGTGGAAAGCATGATGTGCTTAATCATTTGGAGGTGGATTTGAAGTTTCTGTGATGCATCCAGGTGGAGATGTTGAGTTAAAGGTGGCAACATTAGTCTGAAGCTCAGGTAGTGGTCAGAGCTGCAGACAGTGATCTTTTGAGTCATTGCTTCATGGATGGTCACCGATCTCACAGAAACAGATGAGCTCTCCTAGGGGAAGTTCGAGAATTAAAAGGCATGCTGGATGTGATGTAGCATGCCTATAATCCCAGTACTTGAGAGTCTGAGACAGCAGGATTGCAAGTTCAAAGCCAGCCTCAACAACTTAGTGAGGGTCTCCATAACTTAGTGAGAACTTATTTCAAAATAAAAAAAAATAGGGCTGGGGGTGTAGCTCAGAGGTAGAATGACCCTGAGTTCAGTCCCCAGTAACACACACACACACACACACACACAAACACACACACACACACACACGAGAATTAAGTCAACACAATCAACTTTGAAGGGTGAGGCCAAGAAACTCGGCAAGAAGATAAAGAAACTGGAGTTGCCAGACAGGTAGAAAGAAAAATGAGGGAAAGCCAAAGAAAGAGAGTTGAAAAGGGCTGAGTCAGAACAGGGTGGATCCTGCGGAGGAGCAGCCACCCCACCAGGATGGAAAAGAGTGCTGGATTTGTTGACCAAATTTACAGATAATTTAGCAGGGATGGTGACAGAGTCCTGAGAACACTTGACACTCAGAGTAAGGGTGGTGACCATGAGCAAATGCACATATTATAATTAAAACAAATATTAAAGCCAGGTGTGGTGGCACACATCTGCCTATAATCCAAGTATTTAGGAAGCTGAGACAGGAGGATGGCAGGTTCAAAGCCAGCCTCAGCAACTTAGTGAGACCCTGTTTAAAAAATAAAAAATAAAAAGGGCTGGGCATGTAGCTTGGAGATAGAATGCCTCAGGGTTCAATCTCCCCAGTACCAAAAATAAATAAATACATGAAAAAATAAGTATCATTAATAATAGAAAGAAAAGAGGGGAAGGGAGGAATAATTGAATGAAATCAGAGTTCATTGTAGAAGGTATAATAATGATCAATGATGGTGTATATGGTGTTTTTATATTATATAAAATCTTAAAAATGAATAATGTGACTAAGATCAAGCATAGCATAATGACAGTTGCTATATTGTTCTGGTGGGATTCTAACCAACTCTGTGGTTTTTTTTTCTACATTTAACATGAAAATATACCTTTCATATCTTCTGAAAACTTTTTACTGTTGCCAGATTTCAAACTGCAAAAAGATACAGAGGTAGTATAATGACTTCTTTTACTGCACCCACCACCATGCTTTTTAAATTTCATTTTTGGTAGTGCGGATTGAACCCAGGGGTGCTCTACCTCCAAGCCATACTCTCAGTCCTGCTTTATGTTTTATTTTGAAACAGGGTCTCACTAGTTTGCTGAGGGGCTTGGTAAGTTGCTGAGGCTGGCCTGGAACCTGTGATCCTCCATCTCAGCTCCCAAGTACTGGGATTACAGGTATGCACCATCAAGCTTCACTTAGACATGCCTTTCTTACCTCTGATTTCTAGAGCACATGTGGTTGAAGGCTCAACTTGTGGTTTTCTCACCTACAACTTGGTTTCTTGTAGTAGAAAATGGCTTTTAGAGACCACAATTTTGGAACAAGGTATTTTAATTGTGTTAAGACATAAATAAAAAATAAGAAAATGTTTTCATCAGTCTAACGACTGATAGGATTTGAAAGTATTGCAGAAGGAGTGTGGGAAAAATTATCGATCTGAAAAATAGAGTACATGTGTCAATGTGGTATTAGATATTCCTTCAAAGCACTTTGAATCTTTACATGAATATTTTTTTCAGCTTATATATTCTAATACCTTTTAATCTTGCAAATTACAGGTGGAATGTCACCTTTATCTCAACCAGAGCAAGCTCCTGGAGTTCTGCAAGTCCAAGGACATTGTCCTAGTTGCTTACAGTGTCCTGGGATCTCATAGAGACCCCAAATGGTAATGAGAATCAGAAAGAGCTTACCTGTGTCCACAACTCTGTTGGTGATTATATACTTCTGATACAATTCCTACTGACTTTTAGGCAACCACTTTCCTGATTTTTCCTTTTTGGCCTTAGATTAGTTTGGTCTGCTCTATTACTTTATATGAAAGAAGTCATATAGCAAGGCGTCGTGGTGCATGCTTGTAATCCCAGTACTTGGGAGGCCGAGACAGGATGATCACAGGTTTGTAGCCAGGCTCAGCAATTTAGCAAGGCTCTCAACAACTTAGTGAGATACTATTTCAAAATGAAATAATAAAATAATGCTGAAAGTAGAATGTTCCAGAGTTCAACCCCCAGTAACACACACACACACACACACACACACACACACACACACACGTCATATATATTCTTGTGTCAAGCGTATTTTGCTCAGAATATTTCTGAGATTCATCCATGTAGTAGCAAGTATCTGCGCTTCATTCCATTTTACAGTAATCCTCCCTCATCAGTGGTTTTGCTTTTCATGGTTTCAGTTATCATGGTCAACTGTGGTCTGAAAATGTCAAATGGAAAATTCCAGAAGCAAATAATTCACAAGTTTTAAACTGCTTGTTGTTCTGAGTACTGTGATGAAATCTCATGCCATCCTGCTCCATCCAGCCCAGGATGTGAATCTTCCCTTTGTTCAACGTATCCACGGTGCTCCCCTGTTAGTTACTTACTAGTTGTCTGGGTTATTAGATTGACTGTCATAGTCAATCAAAGGACTTGTGTTCAAGCCACCCTTATTTTACTCAAGAATGGCTCAAAAGTGCAAGTGTAGTGGTGCTGGTGACTTGGTTTGCCAAAGAGAAGTTGTAAAGTAAGTTTAAGTAAAAGTGTGAAAGGTCTCAATTTAGTGAAAGGTTAGAAAAGAAATTGGATGCTGAGGTTGATAAGATCTATGGTAAGAATCAATCTTCTGCCCATTAAATTTTGAAGAATGAGAACAAAATTCATGCTGGTTTAGTTGTACTTCAAACTCTAAAATTTATGGTCATAGTGTTTCATAAATGTTTGGTTAAGATGGAATAGGCATTAGATTTGTCCTTGCCTGTGTAAGAAAATGCATAGGTACCTACTCCTTTCAATGGTCTGAGGAGTTTTGGACAAAAGGACAGAATACTTTATATTTTTCATTTTATATACTTCATATCTCATATATATATATATATACACACACATATATCTTATACCCTTCATATATATCTATATCTATATCTTTATCTATCTCTATCTCTATCTCTATCTATATATATCTATATCTATATATCATCTATCATCTATCTATCTATCATCTATCTATCTATCATCTATCTATCATCTATATTTCTTTTTTTTCAATCCTTCTAGTTTATTTTATTTTATTTTTTTATGTTTTTATTGGTGCATTGTAGTCTCACATCACAATGAGTATCAGTTTGGTGTTAACATACATGCACACAGCTCTTGGTGTCCCTCCCCCCTGCCTCCCCCCCACCTCCCCTCCACATGTAGCACTATTTCTTTTTTTTTTTTAGGATAGACCCAAGTACTCCACATCTCTTGGAGGAACCTGTCTTGAACGCCGTTGCCAAGAAACACAATCGCAGTGCAGGCCAGGTTGCCCTGCGCTTCCTGCTACAGCGGGGGGTGGTGGTCCTGGCCAAGAGCTTCAATGAGAAGAGAATGAAAGAGAACTTCCAGGTAAAGTCCCAACAGTGTCTGTCCAGAGTGAGGCATGGGGGCTGTATTGGCATAATCTAATTGCATGGGGACAGGTACTTTGTTGCATTTATTCCCATGTATCTCTCTCCCTTATGTGCTACAGTGAGCACTTTAAAGGGTGGGAAGGGAGAGCACTAGACTGGGAGTCCTAAGGTTTACTGCCTCTAGGCCAGGCTTTGCCATGTACTAGTTCTGTATGTGGTAAATTTCAGCTCCAGTACTTTAGTCAGTCTTAGAACTCCTTCCATACGCTTAAGAATTTTAAAAACCTAGTTCTTATCCTCCACCTTCTCTACCTAACAAACCCCTAATTGTATTTTAAGATTCAATCCAAATAGCTGCTTTGTTAAAGTATTGGAACACACCAGTACATTTTTTGATCGCCATAGTACTTGGCTTGTCTCTACTATGAGTTTTTTCCTTCTTAACTGAAAATTGTATGTCAATGTACTCTCTGGACTATGAAAACCCAAGGGGAGTGGCTTTTTTGTGCCATTTTTTAATCACCTTTCCCCCTTGTGGAGCCAATAACACAAAGGGAGTTAGAAACAAGTTTATAGATTGCCCCAATGAACGAATCAATGATTAATGTTATTTGTGGTACTGGGGATATCCAGAGGCATTTTACCTTCGAGCTACATCCTCAGCTCTTTATATTTGGAAACAGGGTCTGGTTAGGTTGCTGAGAGTCTTGCTAAGTTGCTGAAGGTGGTCTCTAGCCTGCGTTTCTCCTGTCTCAGCCTTCCACGTACTGTGATTACAGACAGTGCACCTCCACGCCTGTCTTAATACTATTCTTTAAATCACTTTTTAAATACACTCCAGCCCCTTAGATGAATCAGTGGTCTTCAACTTATTTTATTTTGAATCCTATACAAATTTTGGAAAACTATGTAAGGTTCTTTCTATTTTAAGATGGGAGCTAAAATTTAATCATAAGTTTAATATTTATAACAGATAATATTTGGACTATATTACTTATAATGTATTCACTCCAGAGTATTATAGCTGTTGATCAAGTTCATCAATTTCTGAACAAATATTATAGGCAAATCTAAATCTCATTGTTAAACCATTCAGAAAAAAATCATTTTATTTTCAATTCAACTCAGCATGTTAATACAGATCTCCATGACAACCATATTACTTCTGGAGTACATTTTTAAGATGAACGACTACTATATAAATGAATGGGTAGATAGAATAGGCAGATGAAGGGAAAATAGTTATATAGCTAGCAAAATAGTATGCATATTGTGTGAGTGAATTGTGTGTATGTATGAGTGAATAGCTATGCCCTTTCAAACATATATATGATAGATAAATAGATAAGGGCTTGAATTTTCCATGAAATTTTTTCCTGGATAAAATAATGAAGTGAAATATATTACCAACGATCTCTCTGGTCTTCTATTAAAGAACTTTCCATCGGGGGCTATGGATTATCAAATAACAATAAAGCTGGATTTAAGTAAGTGAGATTTATTCAAATGGGAAAATTCTTTGAACAGAACATCTATGTGTCTTGAACTGGGCATGGTAGTACAGACCTGTAATCCCAGTACTTGAGAGGCTGAGAGAAGAGGATCATAGGTTTAAGGCCTGCCTCAGCCACTTATAGTGAAGCCCTCTGCAACTTAGTGAGACCTTGTTTCAATATAAAAAATAAAACCGGGCTGGGGGTGTAGCTTGGAGTAGAATGCCTGCCTCTGACTTCAATCCCTAGTACCAAAAAGTAAAAATGATCCATGAGTTTTGAATATCAACAAGAATGATTTTTTTTAAATAAAGAAGAGTAAACTAAACATAGATGGAAATAAATGGTGTTCCGGGGTCAAGAGATGCGCACATGGTGTGGGAGAAGAGTTGATCAGGGAATGCTTCTTCTTGAAGTCAACAGATTCTTGGGGAGAAGTTGTTCTATGCTCCAAGTCTTGCTTCATTTGAAATCTGGATTCTAACGGACAGTGAGGAAAAGAATTTCAGCAAACGTTTAGCTTCATGGCAGAAAGTATTTTATCCACATTGTCCAAATGTCCCTTTATTCTACAGTAAAAGTTTGGTTTGGGGTTTTTTTCTCGGTTGCAAGGATTTCACTTTGATTTGGGGTTGATGGGTTGTATATCTTTCTTTTGCCACGTGGAGCAGAGTAGGATAAGGATGGGAGAGGAGGAGGGGCAGAACTCAGTCAGGAGTTCTGTGACCCAGAACATCTGGAAGCCAATGACCACAGAAACGCTTCCCTTAAAACCATCCTTGCTGCTCTCCCTCCTGGAAAGACCTTGTATTCCCAGGCAGGCACCCACTTCCATGAGGGAAATTCAATGTGATTCTTTCCTTTCTTTCAGGTCTTTGACTTTGAATTGACTCCAGAGGACATGAAAACACTTGAAGGACTCAACAAGAATTTCCGATACAGTTTATGTCCATTGTAAGTGACTCTTGTAAACTGCTACATGGGCCATTTTCGGTAGCATGCAGGTCAAGACAGGATGAAAGATTTTCTACACCAGGAAGACACAACTGATCCATTTTTTTCTGCCCCTACCCATTAAACATAGAAGACATAGTGCCTATGGCTCAGGATATATTACGGGGCCTCTGATTTATGTTAAAATTTAAAGAAAAGCCAGCCAAAATGTCCCAGGCTGGTAATCCCAGCTACTCAGGAGGCTGAGATAGGAAAATCGCAAGTTTGAGTATCCTGGGCAACATAGTGAGACCCTATCTCAAAATAAAATTTTAAAAGGTCTGTGGGTGTAGCTCAATGATAGAATTCTTGCCTAGCAAGTGTGTGAGGCCCTGGGCTCAATCTCCAGTACTGAAAAAAATTTTAAATATTGATTGAATATTTTATTTGTATCGGGATTAGAAAGAAGTAAAAATAAATGGTCAATCTCTTGAATGAAAATCTATTGAAAGGACAAATTAGGAAGAGGGAAAGAACATGAAAAAGGGAAACAAATAGGAATGCTAATTCCTGGACAATATTCTTATAAATTACATTCCAGAAAGTGTCATCTCATTTGTCAGGGATGGTCTTTAGGACTACATGTGATCTCCTCAATAAATTAGAAGTCCCTTGATGGGGACCCTGCCTCACTGCGGGTGCTCAGCATGTGTTTGATAAATGAGCAGTGGGAAAGAGCTGCACCGTCCTCACTGCCATGATTCTTATGATCTAAGGACACAAGCTGCACTCGAGGCAGGACTGACCACAACATCCTAGAACACTTCCCACACCCATCAAAGTGCATGTCGCTTTGGAGTTTACGTGCATGTGAAAGAGGGACCTGGGGCATGCATTTGCAGTCTGCACATAGAGAGGGAGCTGAGTGTGTGTGTGTGTGTGCTCAAGTAGAAAAAGCAGCTTCCTCTCCCTCTCTTCCTCTCTCCCTCTCTCCTTCTCTGTCTCTCTGTCTCTCTCTGTCTCTGTCTCTCTCTGTCTCTCCATCTGTCTCTGTCTCTGTCTCTCTCTCTCCTTGGTACTTTTAATGACTGATAGTACATGTGACTGAATCTTTGTCAACTAATGCCATTTAGGTTTGCAATAATATCTTAAAGAATTGGGTAACATACACAAGAACAAATGCAGGCAATTTTCACGTGTTCTTCTCTCAAAGTTTCAAGAGCATAACCAAAATGGCATTGCAGTATTCACAGTGCACTATATTCTGTTAGATGGTGTATAATCCTTTAAGTTATAATCTGTAACACATAAACATATTCTTAAAGGGAAACTACTGGTTAATGTTACTGAATATGCACACCCTCAGTTTGACAGCAGGGAGAAAAAGTGTGACTAAACTAATTCCCCCTTCTTCTCTTTCAGTGCTATCGGTCACCCTTATTATCCATTTACTGAAGAATATTGACCTTGAGCTGTTGAACATTACTATCATTTTCTTTAATCGACGTGGCATGAAGGGGATTTCTGTATTTGGTGAAGGTGGTTAAGAAGCAAATTCTGTAGTTTCAAGCTATTTGCCTTGCATTTTCTCATGTAAAAATATAACAAATGCCTTTAAAAATCATGTGATTTTACTGCACAAATCATATTTTAAGTGAATGAATCATTTGATCCTGTTTATGGGATAGCATAGAGACACCAATACTCTAAATGTTCAAAGCTCCAAAGCGAGGGGCAAAGCACACGTGCACGTTTCTTTTTGAAAGAGATAAGCCAATGTATATTATGTTAAAAGCACTTCTTTCCTTTTAATTTTCTTTGCCTTCTCTGAGATAGTGATTTGTAAATTTTGATGTTATTCAAGAATAAAATATGCAGTTTTAGCCTGAAAATAGTTTTATTTTCTATGTGTTTACTCAGTGCAAATTGAAGAAAATCTGTAAGTAAACTTTAAGAGAAAATCTAAAATAAACAACTTCTACTTCTTTGTTTAAAAAATGTGTTTCACAATAAGTTTTTTTCTTATAATTAAAATAAATTAGAAAATAAAAGGAAATGTCTGATGAATTTTTCTTGATGATTTCTTTAAGCAAAAGTGTGTTTGTTTGTCTGTTTATTTACAAAATTACAATCATCTTCAACATATGGCTTGTGTGCTTTTCTTTTACTTAACATATATATATATATTTTTTCCAAGCTTGTAGTCAACAATTGTAGTATACTTTGCCCATCCTAAAGAAGGGCATCGGCCAGGTGTTGTGGTGCATTCCTGTGATCCCAGTTCTTGGGAGGCTGAGACAGGAGGATGGCAGGTTCAAAGCCAGCCTCAGCAACTCAGTAATGATTGTTTCTACTTCGTGAGACCCTGTTTGTAAATAAAAACTAAAATCAGACTGGGGGTGTAGCTCAGAGCTAGAATGCCCATGGGTTCAATCCCCAAACAAAAACCAAAAAACAAACAACGATAATGACAACAAAAAACAGGGACATCATATTAACTTATCTAATTTATTAATGATCAAAGCATATTTTGGCATTTTTGTTAGTTGATTGTGTCAGTTGTAATTTTATTTTTCCAGTAAAATTTATTGAACACTGTTTTGGTGAAAGTGGCACTGTGGGCTTTTACTGTTTTAAATTCAAACAGATATGTTGAATTGGGAAATTAAAACTAATAGCTCGGTTGAAGCTTAAACAAATCTTTATTACAAAGTCAGTAGGAAATAGAAAGGGAAGAGAAGAAAAGCAGTGTGTCTGGAAGACAAGTGGAGAGCCGGAAAATGGAACTCTTCCCCCTCTCAGACCCCGGCCCTTAATTGCAGTTTTCTTATTGGTATGTTCTTATCGGTGTTACCAAGATGATGGGCTAGTAACTTATTTCTTAGGCAGGTGGTGCCTTCTTGTCTCTGGACAGTGCACTTACTAAGTACAGGGATTAATAATCTATCTTTTTTTAAACCTCTGTTGTATTGGGCTGTATTGGTTGCCCATCAACTATGGGTGCTTTGAAGTAATCCATGGAGTTTAGATTTCACATACCAAGGCTGAGTCACAAAGAAGAGCAGGTAAACTATGGGTGCTTTGAAGTAATCCATGGAGTTTAGATTTCACATACCAAGGCTGAGTCACAAAGAAGAGCAGGTAAACTATGGGTGCTTTGAAGTAATCCATGGAGTTTAGATTTCACATACCAAGGCTGAGTCACAAAGAAGAGCAGGTAAACAGAGGCACTAATTGCAGCCAGTGCAGCTGTGTGTAATAAACTACTCATTTTTTTTTCTTTTTGATACTGGGAACTAAACCTAGGGTCATTCCACCTCCAATCTACAGCCCTTTTCAGTTTTTTGTTTTCAAACATGGCCTCACTAAATTACCGAGGTTGGCCTCCAACTGTGATCCTCTTGTCTCATCTTCCCAAGTAATGGGATTATAGGCATGCACCAGGCTAAATTTTTTAAAAGATATTTTCTAATCGTGCTTTCCAGAATAGACACATTCAACTGACCTCTTAAACATCTTAAAATTTTATTTAAGATTTCTAGGACCACCTGGGAATTTAGGGGAAAATAAAAAAAGAGCTCCCTGGGCTGCCATTGAATTACAGGACCTGTTTTTGCATTGATCATCAGTGTGGCCTTAAGCAGCCCTGAGCCTCCTGGAGGAGATAGGGATCATGGAGAAGAGAGTTAATGGAGATGTGGGAAGGAGTGTGTCCATCATCAATCCAAGGACTCCTCACCCAAGCCAGGACCTGGGGCCAAGGCTACACTCTATTTTGCCCACATTTTGAAAAATTTGCAATAAATATGATTTTGACTATCAGGTACCAATATCATTCTGTCATAATAGGTGCTTCCAAATGTCTACACAAATTAAAGAACAAGCAGGACAGCTAGGACTTTGTATGGTCATGGGGATGTAGTAAGAAAAAACATGATGTGTCATACTTGTAGCATGAGGAGAAAACCATGGTAAACCTGACCAATTCTGCTTCTATGGGACCAAATGCTTGAAGGGAAGGGATGAAGGGGGTTGAACACCAGGTGGCTGCTTCTTCAAGGACTCTGGGATAGAGGATGGGACCACCAAGGCTTGGGATCAAAACTCCCCTACCCCCTTTGTCTCCCTGTTCATGGTATTTCAATGGCCAGTTGTGCATCTCCAGCCTCCTAAGTTTACTGGAGAAATTGGCTAGTACATAAGGGCTTCTGCTTGACTAGTATGGGTTAACAGAGTTGGCAGGGATAAAAATTTCCCCACTTTGTATACAATGAGTCTGAACAAGGAAATAATTGTAAGAGACTTCAAGAATATTAGTCCTACAACGAAGAGGGACATGGGGAAGAAAAGGGAGGAAATAGGAATACAATAATGAGAAGAGGGAAGGAGAGAAGAGAGTGGATTTCTTATAATATTTTTATATTAGGGATTGAAATCAGGGGCATTCTACCTCTGAGCTACACTCCCAGCCCTATTTTGTTTTGAGACAGGGTCTCACTAAGTTTTTTGTGACTGGCATCAAGCCTGTGATCCTCCTGTCTCAGCTTCCCAAGTACTGGGATTATAGGCATGGGCCACTATGCCCAGTGGCAGTGGATTGTTGAGTCATAAATAATAACCACTTATGTGTCTTATATAAATAATTTTCCATTTCATGTTGGTATAGATTTTAAAAATTGTGTGTTGACAGCTTTATTTGTTCCTAGGAGGTATCCTGTTCTGATGAATGAATTCTTTGGGGTGAGTATACAATATAAGCAAAACAAGCACACACTGAACCTCATGGAGAATTATGGGTGGGGTTCAAGATTTGGGGGCTGAAGGGCTGTGTGAGCCATGGATTAGAACTGCATTGCTAGCCATGTGTGATGGAGCACACCTGTAATCCCAGTCCTAGGGAGGCTGAGACAGGAGGGTCACAGGTTCAGGGACAGCCTTGGAGACGTAGTAAGCCTCTCACTCTGAGATCCTATTTTAAAAGAAAAAATAAGAAAAAGGGCTTGAGGGGAGGTATAGCTTTGAGGTAGAATGCTTCTGGGTTCAATTCCCAGTAACAAACACACACACACACACTCACACACACACACTCACACACACACACACACACACACACACACACACACACACACACACACAAAATGCATTGCATTAGAAAATAGACCTGGTGAGAGGGAGCATAGAAAGAAGCAATATGGCTCTGTAGGGGATATAAGTCCCTGTTTTCCCCTGGAAGGAACTTTGGGCAAAATCAGAGATGATTAAGGGAATTTTTATGGAGTTTTAAGTAAAATCTACTTCTACACTATTGTTTCACAGAATTTCTTCTTCTGTCTGAAGAAGAAACTATGTGTGGATGTGGCTTCTAGCTGAGTTGAGGAGAAAGTAGAGGTCCTTTTTGACATTGCAGCTATTTCTGTATTATTTTTTGACTTAATATTAGTCAGTACTGTGGTCAACCCTGGGGATCCACTGGGGTGCATGCTCAAAGGGGTGACTCAGTAGTTTTCATAGATCTGAACCTTTCAAAAGTGTTGCAAAATGCAAAGGGTGGGGATAATAAGAAGAAAATTATTAAGTTTGAAGATAATGTTGGTTAGAATCAAACCAGATTAAAGATTAATCTCAGTTGGATGAAGACCCATAGAAATGTTCTACTACATTACAAAAAGTTCAAAGGAAGGGAGAACTCCCAGAACGTCTCCCATCTTCCCTTGGATCTTCTTTCTGCTGTCATTGACATTGCTGTCGGGGGCTGGGTAAAGACAGCCACAGACTGATAGCATCACAGTTTCAGGATGTTATCAGTCTTAGAGGAACATGTATTTATAGATATGGACTCCCACTTCATATCTTAATTGAATGTCTAGAGTATCAGAGTCTAAGGCCTGGGGATATAATTATTACTATTAGAAACATTAAGCAATTAAGGCTCAGATACCTCAGAATCATTATGATATGTTGATGAATCACTGCCCCACAGTTATTTCCATGCCCAAATCCTGGAACATATGAATATGTTATCTTACAAGGCACAAGGAACTTTGCAGATGGGATTACGTCAGGGACTATGAGGTAGGAAGATTTTCCTGGACTGTCTGAGCAAATCTGATTGTAGAATTCTAGTAAGTGGCACAAGAAGTGTCACTGTCAAAGAAGAGGTGTGAGAATAGAAGTATAGGTCAGAGACTCAAAGATGGTCTTCAGATGGCTTTGAAGATGGAGGAAAGTGCCATGACCTAGGAACGCATCCTGTAGAAGCTGGAAAGTGGAGGAATTGGATTTTCCCTTAGCTCTTCACGGGCAAACACAACCTAAACACACCACAGTGTTAGCCTGTTGACACTGACCTTGGGGATCTCATCCCCAGAACTATAAGAAAATAAATTTGTGTTGTTAGAAGCAATAATATTTGTAGTAATTGGTTATAGCAGGGACAGGGAACCATGACAGGCCTGATCTCAGCAATCCTCATTCTTTTCTGAATCATCAGTTTTCCTCTGTCACCTACATTGTTCCCAAAGGCTCAAGAGATGCTGCTATTTCTGCTGTAAGAGTCCCCACTGTGCTTCATTTTCCTCTTCAGTGATGCCCAATCTCCTGTCCTTTTTATGTCCAATCCTTTGAAACTTTTTTATTCTACTTTCTTACCACACTTTCGTGCACTCAATCCAGCAAAATCCCTGCCTCCAGCAGGTTCTCAGAACTGTTCTCCACCTTGTTATGGGCAGTTGCCAAATCCAGTGGTCAATTTTCAGTCCTCTGCTTACTTCTCCAATTTTTATCATTTGGTTCTTCTTTCTGTTTTACAATTTTTTTTCTCTCTCACACTCTGCTTGTGCCCCAGTAGCCACTGCTTCTGAGCCTCCTTTTTGAATCTTTCTGATTTTTATCAACTTCTTAACCATGAAGTGTGTCAGGTGTCAACTCTACAATGTCCACACTAACTCACACATTAAAATCTCATATCTGGTCACCTAATTGAGAGATTCCAAAGTGAAGACTCTTTTCCAACAAATCCAAAGACTGTAATTCGGACTATACCTTTCCTTGAACTCTAGACTCAATGCAGAACTCTGTGCATGGCATCTCCATGTGGGTACATTATCAACATCTCAAAAATAACATGTCTAAAATTCAACTCATCATCTTCCCACCAAAATCTGCTCCTCTCTCATCTTCACTTCATCAATTGGTCATTCCTTCCCTCAGTCACTGAACCCGACATTCCTGAATTCTACTTGGATTCCATTATTTTCTTCTTACCATACATGCAGTATATTAGAATGCCATGTTAACAGTACACTTGAAATATGCCTATTTCCCTAATACTGTTGACCCTCTTTTCTATTGGAACTGTGGTGACTAAGTCAGCTTTTGCATTGCTATGACCAAAGTACCTCACAAGAACAACTTAGTGGAGGAAAGGTTTATTTGGCTCTTGGTTTCAGAGATTCAGTCAATGATTGGCTGGCTCCTTAAGACCGGAACATCATGGCAGCAGGGCATGGTGGAAACAGCTGCTTGGCAAGCTGGAGAAAGAGAGAGAGAGAGAGAGAGAGAGAGAGCAAGCACCAAGGCCATGCCCCCAGTCATACCCCTCACCTAGCCACATCCTACCTGCCTATAGTTACCACTCAGTAAGTCCATTCAAATTATTAACCCATGAATGGTTTTTTAAACTGATAATATTAGAGCCCTTTGATGTAATTATTTTACCTCTGAGCATTGCTGGATTGCTGATACATGAGCTTTTCTGGGAGCATTCCATAGCCAAACCATAACATGTGGTAAAAGCTACTATCATGGATTTCTCAAATGGATTATTGTATAGAACCCTAACAGAGGACTTACATCCCTTTTTCCCTGTAGCATCTTCTGAATGAGCATCAGAACATGTCATCCTTTTAAAACGTGTCAGCTTATGTAGCTCATCTGAGCAGGGCTCATAAAACTTCTCCATTCTTCTCAGAACAAATGTGAAAGTTGTCCCAAAATCTGGCATGATACAGTCCATTTCCACTCTAGAACTTATCTTTTGTCTCCATCTTCTTTTATCTTTTTATTGGTGCATTGTAATCATACATCTTGATGGGTTTCAGGATGGTAGAAGTATACATGCATGCATCGGTCAATTAGCCCTCCCCCAATTCCCACCCCATTCCCTCCCCCCTCCCTGCTTCTCATGCTCAGCATAGTAGTTGATATATTTGTGTATGTACGTCCTGTGCATTAGGGTGCTTCCCTCTTCTCCCCTCCCATCTTCCTCAGTTATGTCTTTACTCATCTGAGCTTTTCTCCATCACCCGCCCATGTCCTCATTGCTGGGGTGCTCCAGGGCGGGGCTGTGGCTCACCCGCTCATGTTCTCAGTGTTACTTACAAGCCCTAACCACCTTAGCCTACTGGGTGCCATTTAATATTGCAGGACATTCTTTTTCACAGCCTTAATACTTTCTGTTCCATGTGCCAGGAATATTCTTTCCTCACTCCACATCCATGCAGCTCACTCAGACTTCTGCTCAAGAGCCATCTTTTCTATGAAATCTTTTCTGGCCACCCTTTAAAGTAGAACCTGACACTCCCATTGCTCCACAACTACCTGTTTTCTCTCCCTCCTGATTTTCCACCAAATCAGTCAAGAATCATGAAGCATCTAAGATTTTAACCTGACTTGCAAGCTGAGAAATTAGCTTGTCCTGTTTTCATGGATAGTGGTAGAAATCATGAAACTTCGGAGTCAGTGGTGAGTGAAAGTTTATTGCTCATGACAATATTTGTGACCAATGTTATAGCATTTTTTGTGCTGGTTCCTGAAACTCCAATTTCTAGAGGGTGAAGTGAAGGGATATCATGGTACTTGCACATTCAGTAGGTTGAGTCATAGGGGAAAAACTTTGAGTGTAGGGAGCCCAAATCCTTTACAATGGGCAGTAAGCATGCCTGCCCTTTGACAGAGGAATGGTTTTTTTTTACATGCACAAAAACATGACCTCTATTTTCTTAAGGGTGCTACTATCCTTATATGCTAAGACTGTTCAGTAAACAAGTTCCCTCAAAAAAAAAATAGTATTGAATGAAGGGTAGTCAGTTCCTCTACTTAGGAAGTGTAAAGACATGTGAGATACCAGGCAGAATTAACTCCCAAGAGGTACTTAACAAAATTCTCAGAGATAAGTATTTTTTTCATTCATAATCCATTTTCTCCATTAGACTTATAAACTCAAGACATGTATATTTGAATTTAATATTAATTTTTGTTTGTTTAAAAAACAAAAGGTATTCAATAAAGTTTTACTAGAAGTATAAAATTATGACTGACACAATGAACTAACAAAAATGCCAAATATTTTTTGGTCATTAGTAAATTAAATAAGTTAATATAATGCCCCTGTTTTTGTTTTTTGGTTTGTGGTTCTGGGGATTGAACCCAGGGGCATTCTACCTCTGAACTACACCTTCAGCCCTATTTTATTTTTTATTTGGAAACAAGGTCTTGCTAAGTTGGTACAAGCATCATTGAGTTGCTGAGGCTGGCTTTGAACCTGCCATCCTCCTGTCTCAGCCTCTCAAGTACTGAGATTACAGGCAGGCACCATAACGCCTCGGCAATGCCCTTCTTTAGGATAAGCAAAGTATACTAGAATTGTTTAATACTAGAGCTTGGAAAATTACACATGTTAAGTAAAAGAAAAGCACACAAGCCATACATTGAAGATGACTGTAATTTTGTAAATAAACACACAAAATTACATTTGCTTAAAGAAATCATCAAGGCAAATGCATCCAACATTTCCCTTTATTTTATAAATATTTCCAATTCATGTGCATTATTTTAATTATCAGAAAAAAACTCCTTATTGTGAAACACTTATTTTTTAAACAAAGAAGTTGTTTATTTTAGATTTGCTCTTAAAGTTTACTTACAGGTTTTCTTCAATTTGCACTGAATAAACACATAGGAAATAAAACCATTTTCAGGCTAAAACTGCATATTTTATTCTTTAATAACGTCAAAATTTACAAATCACTCTCTCAGAAAAGGCAAAGAAAATTGAAAGGAAGGAAGTGCTTTTAACATAATACACATTGGCTTGTCTCTTTCAAAAAGAAACGTGCATGTGTGCTTTGCCCCTCGCTTTGGAGCTTTGAACTTTAAGATCATTGGTGTCTCTATGCTATCCCATAAACAGGATCAAATGATTCATTCACATCAAATGATTCAATCACAAAGTATGACTTGTGCAGTAAAGTCGCATGATTTTTAAAGGCATTTGTTATATTTTAACATGAAAAAATACAAGGCAAATAGTTTGAAACTACAGAATTTGCTTCTTAACCACCTTCACCAAATACAGAAATCCCCTTCATGCCACATCGATTAAAGAAACTCTGGTAATAATGTTCAACGGCTCAAGGTCAATATTCTTCAGTAAATGGATAATAAGGGTGACCGATAGCACTGAAAGAGAAGGGGAATTAGTTTAGTCACACTTTTTCTCCCTGCTGTCAAACTGAGGGTGTGCATATTCAGTAACATTAATCAGTAGTTTCCCTTTAAGAGTATCTGTTTATGTGTTATAACTTAAAGGATTATACACCATCTAACAGAATATAGTGCACTGTGAATACTGCAATGCCATTTTGGTTATGCTCTTGAAACTTTGAGAGAAGAACATGTGAAAATTGTCTGCGTTTGTTCTTGTGTATGTTACACAATTATTCTTAGATATTATTGCTATCCTAAATGGCTTTATTTTAGAAGGTGTCATGTAACATCACTCATTAAAAGTACCAAGGAGAGAAAGAGAGGGAGGAA